>NTPY01000222.1:0-89189 GCA_002922825.1 Brachionus calyciflorus | reverse complement strand
AAAAGGAAAAACGATTTTGGTTAGTTTATGGTGCCTCGACATTTTCTTTGGCGTGTTTTAATTCCAATTTTTGCTTCATAACTCTTTCCACAACTTAAACATTCTACTCTTGGTTTTATTTCGTTGCGACAAGGGTTAAATTCTTTTTTTGGTGATATTGCTCTTATCCTGAACAGTTGATTTTTCTCGTTTTCGTCTCTTAGAGTTCTAATACATTTCTGAACTATACTATCATTGTATAATTTAGTTTTTGCAATTTTTGTTTTGAATGGGAAGTCATAATTAGTACGATCTTTATTTTTATATTTCTTTGAAATCGGATTGTTGGGATCCTTTAACAGTTTTGAAACCTTTTCGATCGCCATTTTATCAATCCGGTCGTTAGCATTTTTTATATTATATTTTTCTGACGCTTCTTTTTCATTGAGACCTATAATTCTTAGGAGCTTTTTTTGTGTTTGATTGATTTGATTTTTAATGTTATTTGTTGTTGTTGAGAGAATAGGACTACTGTAATCGAAATGGCTTACAACTAAGCTCTTGTAGACGGTAATTAAAATATCCTGAGTGAAACCAAGTCTTTTTAGTTGTTTGAAAAGGTAAGGAGTACTGCTGATTTTTTTTTGAATACTTTCCCATTGCAGGTTCCAATCAAGATTATTATTTATTTCAATACCGAGGTATTTATATGATGAAACTATTTCTATTTCGTTTCCATCTAGCTGAAGTTTTGGTGCACTTAAATTATCTTTACCAGGAGTGAAAATCACTTTGCATTTTTTCGAATTAAGGCGCATTTTGTTGTCTATGCACCAGCGATTTACACCGTTTATTATTTCCTGGGGTAGATTAGTAGCCGATTTTCCTAAGAGATAGCTAAGGATGTCATCGGCGAATTTTTCTAATTCAGCTTCCTTGGGAATGTAGTCATTAATATCGGAAATGAAAAGGATAAATAAAGTTGGTCCAAGGACACTTCCTTGAATAACTCCTCCATCAACATCTTTCCATTTTGTCTCAATTTCATTAACATTCACTCTTTGTTTTCTTCCTTGAAGAAATGAGGCTATCCATGAAGTTAACCACACTGGTAGGATTTTCTCTAATTTAGAGAGTAATCTTTCATGGTTTACCAAATCAAACGCTTTCAAAAAATAAAAAAAAATTGCGAGAATCGATTCCTTGTTATCCATTGCCGTGCTCATATCATCGACTAATTTCATAATTGCATCCATCGTACATTTACCTGGACGAAAACCATGCTGTTTATTTTTTTCCCAGATCTCCTTGGTATATTCTAATATAAATTTACAGATTATTCTTTCAAATACTTTAGAAAGTATGGATGTCACATTTATTGGTCTATAGTCACTTGGTTCTTTAGGGTGTTCAACTTTTGGAATTGGTGTTATATTTGCTTTTTTCCATTGTTCTGGAACAAAGCTGTTGTTAATATAAAAGTTAAAAAGTTCAGTGACAGTATCTACAATTTCGAGACGAGCTGATTTTAAAACAGTTACTGATATCTTATCTGGCCCTGTCGAACTCGGCTTTAGCTTTTCGAGTGTTTTTAGTACTAAATTATGACTAAAAATTGGTACTTTTTTTGAACCTTCTTGTTTTATGATGAATCTCGTAAGATCTGGTTGTTTTTCTCCATTCCAAATTTTATAAAATCCCTCATTTAATTTCTCACAAATTTCTCTATCCAAAAGAGAATCTTTTTGTTCGTTACGGTTTTTGTTAATCCCTTTCCACCAGTCAGGATTGCCTAGAATATATTTTTTGTTATAGTACTCTTTTTTCCGTTTTCTAATTTCCAATTTGATTTCGTTCGAGGTCTTTTTTCATTCGTCTGTTTATCGCCAAAATTTTGAGATTTTTTTTATCATTAGATTACACCCGAAATACGGTTTTCTATAGATATTCATGTGAATTTTGCTGAGCTCCAGCGAATTCACCATATTTCATTGGAAAGTTTAGGGTTGATTAATAATCGTAATTAATTACCCCTGTATATCATTAAAAAAATATTTTAAAGCAACAATAGTGGAGTCTTTTTCAAAAATGTCGAGGGATTTAATAATTTTAATAATGTTTGATAAGATCGAATTTCTAGATTTCACAATTCACTTTTATCTAAAATAACGCGATTAAATTATTATTAAAATTTTTTTTATTATTTAAGTGCGTAGAATACAAAAAGGCAGTTAAAATTTTTATGGACATATCAAATGCATGTGTTTATTTAGAGAGCAAGGGTTTTATTCATAGGTATTTTCTTTTAGATGCAAAATTTTTATAAAATAATATTTAAAAAAAATATACAAATTTCAAGGGATCTCGCAGCAAGGAATTGTTTAGTTCATGTAGAAACAAAAACTAACAATGACGAACTAATAGTTAAACTAGGAGATTTTGGAATGTCTAAAGAGTTATGTACCTTTCCAGTTAAGGATTATTATAAACAAATGAATAGTAAAGACAAGTTACTACCAATTAGATGGATGAGCCCTGAGTCAATTAACGATGGAGTATATTCATCTAAAACGGACGTATGGTCTTTTGGTGTAATTGTGTGGGAAGTTATGACCTTAGGATTTCATCCATTTAATGGTATGGACAATTTTCAAGTAATGGAATATATTAAAAATGGAGGAACCTTACATATACCTATCAAATGTCCTCTAGAAATGTAAATATTAGAATTATAAAATATGATATCTAATTTTTCATTTAATTTATTTTTAAAATAGGCGAAATTTGATGATGAGCTGTTGGAATAAATTAAGCGAAAAAAGACCGTCATTTGAAGAAATTTTCAATTACTTGCTATTGATTTCTGAGGATAAATCAAATTTAGATAAAAATAACAATGTAATACCCATATTTGACGAAACGTATTTTAGTGAATTTAATTTCAAAATAAGCCCTAATGGATCACTTAAGAAAGTATCAAATTCTAGTGAATTCAATGACGAAGGTTTTAGTGATTTATTTAGTGAAACACATGAAAGTAGTTTTAACAAAGAAAATAAATCATTAATAAATTAAATAACAATAAATCTCACAAGATTAAGCAATAAGGCTTTTTACTTACTTAAAATTGAATTTTTTTTTTATTTATCTATTTTTATATTCAAAAATAATTTTTTTTTATTTTCGTTAGTTATGTTCTCTTTAAATTTAAACGTAATAAAATGTTTTTTTTTTTTATAAAGAAGTAAACACTTTTAATTTTTTCTTTAGTATTTTAACAGAAATAGTTATTATCGAATCAAATAAAAAATTATTTACTTAACAAAAAAAAGAAATTTGTGCCTTTTTGGAGCTTTTAAACAAATTTTATAAAGCTTTACTTCCTTTTTTAATCAATTTGGTTTTTAAAATGTGTTAAATCGTTTAATTTAGTCAATTGCTGTTTTCAAAAAGCTAAATTTAGCTTAAAAATGCGTATTTTTTTTCTTTGATAAAATCTTTGTTTGGAAAAAAATTTTAATTTGCCAACTAGTTTATTTAGCCCCATAATGTGATGCATTACGATTATTCCGAAAATTCAGAATGTTGTTTTTTAATAACTTTTCAGCGTTAAATTCGAAATTTAAGGAAAAACTAAATTAGCTCTTAAGTTAAGAGACTAGGGTCCTAGTATTAAAAAGGGGGGTTTTTGTGAGTTTAAATAGATCACGAATCATGATCCTCTAGCTAAATAAATTCGCTAAACCATATCTTTTGAATCAAAAAACTACAAGATTAGTTATTTTGAACAAAAATTAAAAAATGATTATTATATGAGATTTTAAAATTTTCATCGAAATCCTTAAAAAATATCACAATAAGCAATATAAATTTTATATTCCATCGAACTCTTTTAATAATTAACTATTGCTATTTAATTAATTTGTTCAATAAAAAATGCCTTTTTTATGTGCATTTGTTCCCATAACAGTCAAAAATGTTTAATAAGTGTTTTTACGAGTAATTGGAATATTGTTTTACTACTGTGATATTTTGTGTAAGGGTTTAAACGAGTGTGGTGTGGATTTTTCGGTAAAGTCGAAAAACATCCAGTCTAAAAAAATCCAATTTAAAATAATCAACTCGAACGAAATCTTGTATCTAAAAAAAAATCCGGTCTTAAAAAAGTCAGTTTTTAAAATAATCTTGTTTCAAAAAAGTCCCGTTAAAAGTAAAATCCACGAGGACCCTTTCGCAAAAAGGTTTTTAAAAGAAAAGCTCAAATGCAATAGGTTAGTTTTGGTACTTTGTGATTCTCTCAAGTTTTCAATTTATGTACCATTCTTCATTCTTTTAATCTCTGATAATTCGGTTAATATTTTTGTATTTTTGATATATATCACTAATAGGCAAAAGGATATAGAAAAGAACTTACTCATAAATAATTAAAACATTTAAGATTTAGATTTTTTGGCCGGACAATTTTAAACTGGATTTTTTTAGACCAGCTGATTTTGAACCACGGATTTTTTTTCAAATGGATTTTTATAAAAAAAGATTATTTTAAAACTGATTTTTTAGACATTATTTTTTTTTGACCAGATTATTTTTGCCTCAATCGGATTTTTCGTATAATATCAAAAATCTTTATAAAATTTTTAAGGTTGATATAAAAGTGTTTTCCCCATTCAGTAAAAATAAGTACTGAAGAAGTTGGTCTTTTACAGTGCTGTTCGATACAGTGTTCTTAAGAAAAATTACGTGAATTCGAATAATTTTACGTAAATTTACCAAAGTAAAAGATTGTAAAATTACCAGATTTTATGTAATTTTTAGTAAAAAAGGAAAAAATCCAAAAATAGCCAAATTTTTGGAAAAAAAAGGGACATTTCAGAAATTTTTCTAATTTTCTAAAAATTAGATTTAGATTTTTTACGAAAATTTACGTAATATTTTAGTAAAAAAAGGTGAATTTAAGTAAAAAATAGTAAAAAAAAAAAGATGAAAAAAATTGTAAAAAAATCGAATGATATAACCTATTGATTTGATCGAAGTTTATCGATGCAAAGACTGTTATATTCTATTCGATGAATTAAAGATATTTTAGATGGTAAATTTAAGTTATTTTACAACATATAAGTAAAAAAGGTAATCTAAATAACATAATTTTTTGTAAAATGTCGGTAATTTAAAACTTTGTTTAAAACTTTATAAAAAAAAAACTTGGCAGATGTTTCTTCATAAAAAAAAAAGACTATATTTATCTTTCTAGTAGGTCTATTAAAGAGGTTGTAAGAGGAAAATTTTATTTTAGCTATTTATAATTTTCAAAATACTATCGTTTTTTATCGAAAAAATGAATGTTTCTAAATTTTTGGCACAAAATTTTTAGATCAATTGTCTTTGAGATTTACTGGAAATTGATGACAAACGAGATTGATGCCCCTAATTTGATGTCAAAGAGATTGATGTCCAATTAATAGGCAAAATAAAGTTTTATTACTATTACTATTTCAATTTTCAATTTGAATTTTTTGCAAATGCACATTAAAAATTTGAAGATTGAGTCAAAACTGAAAAAAATATTTTGAAAAAAAAAATTTTTGCAAAGTAAATTTTTATAAAAATAGAAATAGTAATAGTAATACCGTATTCCCTTGCGCAGAGGCGCATGCGGCTAATCCCATTAAAACCATGTTAAAAACCTTTTTTCTTTAATTTTTTAACATGGTTTTGATGGGATTAGCCGCATGCGCCCTTGCGCAAGGGAATACGGTAAAACTTTATTTTGCCAATTAATAAATAAGGAAATTGATGTTCTTTCTTAAATAAGGAAATTGATGCTCTTTCTTAAATAAGAGAATGACGATTAGAAATTTTATTTAAATTTAAATAATTCGGTTCTCGAACTAAATTCAGGCATTTATCATTTGCTTGTCCTACAGCTGGCTAAGCTTGGACAAAATTTGTTCAAAACATTCAGTTAAGCAAAAATCTGGAAAATTAATTTAACCAAAATTCTGTTAAAAAAAATTCTTTTGTTTGAATTTCCGAAATTTTAGTGTTTTTTGTATAAGTTTCTCAGAAATTAGACCTTTTTGATTGACCCATTTGAGGATTAAAAGAATGATACATAAACTGAGGAAACTAATATTACAAATGAAGTAATTAAGGGTCAAGTACCTGAAACTGATGATTACAATTTGATCTCAAATGAATCTATGACTACTCAAAATGTTAATTCATTTTTGAACATCAATTTTTTTGATCATCATTTTCCTTATTTTTTTCTGGACATCAATTTATTTTGTCATCAATTTATTAAATTTTTTTTTGACATCAATTTAGCGGGACATCAATTTCAGTGACGATAAAATAAAGACATCAATTTCGTGATAACTTGCAGATTACCGTCTTTGAATGTCTTAAGATCTTATCTACTTTACATTTTCGGCTTACATATTGAATAAAATAAAAATTATATGGAATAAAATTTGATAAAATCTAAATAAAACATTACACATTTTAATAAGTATTAAATGCTTTTATCATCTTTTTTCTTAATGAAAAAATTGCGTAATGAATTCTATTTGAATTTGACATCCTATCAAATTTTGTCCATTAATTTTAAAATAGAAAATGATCCATTTTCAATTTATAAAGCATTTATCATGTTATCCATAAGAGGCGTCAGACTTTTTTTAAGCATTTTTTGAAATAAATTGGATTTAAATGAAAATAAGATGTAATTTTGTTATGAAACAAGAGTTAATTGAATTCTTTGATTCAAAATATTTAAATTTTTGAATAAGCAGACGTTTTAAAGCTAATTAAATTACGCGTTAAGGAATTTATGTTTAACAATTATTAAATAAAAAAGGAAATTGACTTCATATCAATTAAAATTCAACAAAATATTAATCAGTCGTCTCATAATACAACTAGATTTTTTATATTTTACGATTTTAATTTACAATAAAATTTTCTTTAAAATGCTCCATTTAATGGCATTTTAAATATTTGATTTTATTTTTACAAATTTTAAATACCGTAAACATTTGATTGGAACTTTACGAGTAATGTCGAAATAAACTCACTTTCTCTAATTGAAATTTTCTTTATTCTTATACTATTGAATCTTTATAAATTCCCATCATTCTCTTTAGACAAAAAGACAATTTCAATTTGAGTAAAAGTCGATTTTTTCGACATTACTCTAAGAGTCCCTGGTCAAAAAATTTAATTCACAGCCAAAAATAACTGATTTTTATGTGACCTTTTAGTTGAGTAAATATAGAAAGTTCTCTGATCTAGAGAATTTTTTTCTTAAAGAAGATTAAATTGATCATTTTAGAGTTCTTATTTTCGGGCTAATTAAAAGATTAATTTCATAAACTTAAACAAAACAAAGATTTTATATAAATAAAATTGAGTAGTTTCTCACAGATGCCTTTTTTCTATATTAAAGGATAAAATAATGTATCGAATGCGTCAAATCGAAATAAAAAAAAAGCCTGAAAAGAAGATTAAGCTGGAAATTCAAATAATTACTATTAAAAAAAAAGAATTTGTTAAATTCTATTGAATTTTTATTAAACTTATTTTTTTCTTAATAGAATTATTTTAATTTAATAATGATTTTATTCCGTTTTATTTAAATGCTTAATTTAACGCATTCGCAAAAATTATAAACAAATTTTTAAAGCTTTTGAATCATTTTAGAATCGGGTGCTTTAACCGTACTCATGACGACTAAACCTAACAGTTTAAGTCAAAAAAGTAAATTGTTAAAAATATTTGATGATATATATTTTTACAGCATTTTTTTTCCATTCTAACCATTTTTAGTACATTGTCATAAATTTTTACATTTATTTTAACTTTATTACGGATTTAAAAAAAAGTTACCGGCCGTCTCAGACCTTAAAGGTGGTGGGAGGGGGAGCCGATCAAAATAGCAAAGTTCAAAAAAGCTAGTGTTTAAATAGCTAGGTTTTTTCAGGTAAATTTTTTTTGTGTCAAATTAGCTTAATTAAAAATAGCTAAAGGTAATTTAAAAAGAGCTAAAATTAATAATAAATTTGAGCTAAATTTTTTTAAAAATAATCAATCAATAATCAATTAATCTTTAGTTAAGTCATAAAAAAAATAAATCAATTAATATTTAAGAATCAATGCTAAATTATTAAGCATCGTCTCTTTATTAGTGCTATCATACTGACTCATCATACTCTTAATTCGTTCATCTAACAGAAGATATTTTGGCTTTCTTTTATAAGAAATACCAGTGTTTAATTTAATCAATTCTTTTTCTGTTCGTTTTTGTTCTTTGATTAGTGAATATACCAAAGAATAAACAGATGGGTGCTTGTTCTACATACTCTTAAAAATTAAATTAAATTTTTTCTAAATAGGAATATATAATATTTAAAAAAAAATACAGACTGAAAAAGCATTATGCCAAGCCTCAACATAATTGTTGAGCCTCAACATTTCTTCACTTTTTTTGGGTAAAAGCGCATATGCCATTGGAAGACATCGTCCATTTATTGGGCAATGTATAGAGTATAGTTGATTAAATAGATGAGGAGCAACATCAAAAGTCCCATCGACGAATATATGAGAGTTTTCCAAATATTTCAAATTAGTCTCAGTGGTAAAAATGAAAAAGCGATTTACATCCTCAGACCCTGAGTCATAAAAAAGAAATTTTTCATCTTTATAAGTGACTTTGAGAAAATCAGGAAATAAAATTTCACTTAAGTTTTGAGGATTTTGTGGAAAATCAGGCATAGTTTTCTTTTTAGTTCGATTTATAAACAATCTATCAGCATTGTAACTCGGTGCATTTGCGATTACTTCATCAGTTAAAAATTACTTCTTCACCAATGGGAGCGCTATATGTAGAACATGAAGCATTACATTTAGAAACTGTACATCTCCAAGAGATTTTCCCATCTTTGTTGGGTTTACCATTAATTCTGTAATAGTGTCCATTATAATGCAACTGTGGAGCTCCCTTTTGGGACATAGAAATAAAAGCCTTATTTAAACTAAGAGTTCTTTCAAAATTTTGGGTTAATTCATCAACTGAATTCATTTTAAATAAGTAAAAATAATAAAAGAAATAATTAAGCAAGCATTAAAACTTTTTTTTTTGAGCAAAGCGAGAATTTAATTATGCAATAAAGTTGAACAAAAAAGCTAAAAAAAGAAATTAAGCTGTTTTGTACAAAGCTAATTTAATCATTCAATTAGATTTTTAAAAAAAGCTAAAAAAAAATTAGCTATTATAAACAAGCTATTTTGAGATTAGCTTTTTTGACACTTTTTATTTTGATATAGAGCCGGTGGGAGGGGTGGGGGTTGTAATCAATAAAAACTTAATAAATATTAATTTTAAGTTTATTAGAAGCCTATGGTTTATGAATATATTCATATTTTTTTATTAGTTAAATAATTGTCGAATATGGTTTTTAAAAAAATATAAAAAAATATTTTCATCCTCCTTTACTATCCATTTCCATTATTTTAGAATTTTCTTTAAAATTGTCATAAATTGTCAGTTCTTCACCCTTATGAAAAAGTCTTCCAAATCAGAGCTTGTAAATATTAATTTTTTCAATGGCTCATGGGCTTTAAAATGTATTTAAAAAAAAAACATGCGCATATAATTTATTAATAATAATCTAAATATAAGGTATTTATTTACAAGCCTAAGGCTATATATTTTAGGAATATAGTTTTTATCGTGTCCAAGGTGAATGCTTATAGATTAATACTGAATATAAGCCCTAGGCTAGTACGGTATAATCATGATTCAGCATCGGTTACAAAAAATTATTTTATTAGTTTAGTTTTTAAAATCGTTTTTTTTTCCACAGAATAGTTGGGCTAAAGTGAAATAGCAAAAAAACAAAATTAAATGAGTTCCAAATTTGTCTAACCAAGCTTATAGTTGTCAAAATGCTACTTTAGTTTTGTATTTTAATCTTTTAGAAAAACCATTTAGCATTTTAAAAAAAGGTCCATTTCTCCAAACTTTATCAAAAGCATTTTCAGCATCAAAGGTCCTTTACAGATATAATTGTGAGAAGTCTCTTTTATGACCGTTTAGTAAAATCAAGAAGATTTATTTTTCAAAAATTTTTGGCAAAGCAGTTCAATATAACTATCAAACGAATGCTGTTTAAATCTGTATGTTGTTATTTTTTTAAATATTTATATTTAAAAATTTATAGAATACGCAAATTTTGTTCTTTAAAATTTTACCTTTAATTAAAGTAATCAAGAAGCTAAATTTACTTTTTTCTTTTGTTTGATATAAAGATTAAGTAACTAGAACTAATAACAAGATTATTAATAATGTAACATTAACTTCAAGGTGTTTAGCAAACAATAAGGAAAACCAAATACCATTTCTTTAAAAAAAAAATATCAGATAAGCTATCAAATACAGTAAGTATTCTAAAAAATTCATACTTTTTTAATGTGCTTAATTTTTATTAATTACTTTTTGAACATCTTTTTTTTTCTAATCTTTAAAAAATAAAAAAAGTAAAACATATAATTAATTAGTAAAATTCTACGCCGCAATAATCCTGCTGCTTTAATACATTTCCTTAAACTATTTATTGATTTTTTTTTTAAATTTTTTATTATTTAGAAATAAATATTTTAAAAGCTATGGAACTAACCAAAAATAAATCCACAGACATTATTTTACGATCGAATAATAGCCAAAATGATTATGAGCAACAAATATCAATGCTCACAAATCAAAATAAAGCCTATTCGCTTAAAAAAACCTCTAAAATTTATCAAATTTTATTTTTTATATTTTTGATAATATGTGGTATTTTAGTTATATTGCTCATAACGACATTTTACAGTCTAATTCAGACTCAAAAAAAACTCAGCATAGCCTTAAATCCTTTTTCGAAAGAGCCTAAATTGAGAAAATTATTTATTGAAAATGAACCTAAGGTTGAATGTAAAACAGAAGCATGCTACAAGGCGACTAATTTTATATTAGATAATTTAAATACATCAGCTGATCCATGTGTTAATTTCAATCAATTTTCATGTGGTACATGGCTTAGTGAACAACCTAATGATAAAGATCATTTTACTATTGCCTATGATAAAATGCTTGTAGGTATATCTGATTTATTCAAATCAAATATAAACACAGACGATTCGGAATTGTACAAAAACATGAAGATTTTGTATCAATCGTGTTTAAATCAAAATCATATTCAAAACAATTCTGATATTGAATTTTTTACTTATATTTTTAAAGAATTTGGAAGTTGGCCTCTTTTAGAAAATCAAACAAAGTCTCATCAATTTCTTACAGATACTCATTTTGGCTTTGAAAAATTACTCAGTAAACTACAAGGTCTTCAAATGCCTTTTTTATTTAGTTTCTTAAGTGACGAATTCGATTCGAAAATAATAATGAACATCAACTTTCCTAAAGATTATTGTAAATTTCAAAATTTTTATCCCAAGTCAAATACGACTCGGTCGAAATTTATAAAAATGTACAAAAATTTTTTAGACCTAATCAAAGACTCATTAAATATAGAAAAAAATTCACATTCAAATTTCGATGAGCAAATTGATGAAATGCTTCAATTGGCTCATAGAATTTATTTTATAAATTCTGATTTATATCAATGCGGCAGACGTAGAGGTCCACATGAATACATAAAAAAAACAATTGACGAATTAGACACTTTATTTAATCAAAATAAAACGAATTTTTTCAATTTTAAAAAATATGTAAATTTTTTAAATGAAAAGGCAACCCGTCAAATCGACTCCAATACCCAGGTTGTCATGTTTAAATTAACATTTGAATATTTAACAAATTTACTCAAAAGTTTAAACGAATTGAATTTAAGTAGTTCACAATTTCAAAGAGGTTTTATGAATTTAGTTCATTTTCATATAATTTATTCAATTTTAAAGCCTTCAGAGGTATTTTCTACGCCACATATAGACATCATATTACCAATTAGATACTATCATAATTTGTATCAGTATTCTAAGCATACAGGTCGTCTCAACCCAATGGAAAACTTAGAAATGATTTATAAATTTAGTAGGGAAAAGATATGTGCCAATTCCGTTCTGGACTCGTTTAATACACCGGACACAGAAGAGAGAAAAGAATTACAAAATTTATTTTTGACTAAAAAATTTGACCTATCACTCAAGAATCAGAGTAATTTAATATTTAGTAAACTATTGGAGACAACTTATGAAGTTATTGGCAAACAAAAATGGATTGATGAAAATACAAAAAGTTTAATTGAGAAACGATTGAAAATGATGGAGCACAAAATGCTCTTTTCCGATGAGGTCCTACAACCAAAAAAAAATTTCTCGAGTCATAATCTAACATCTAGTTATGTAATGAATAAGTTAATTATGAGACAATATGCTTATTCTAGAGATTTTGACATGGTTGGTGTCGAACAAAAAAATCGACTACATGACAAAGAGCATATATTTGATATTTTCGAAGCTAATTTATTGAATATAGAGCGTCATAATGTACTTTTAATACCTGCCGGTGTCCTCATAGAGCCGATATTTAATCAAAATAATCCGATTTATTTAAACTACGCCACGTTCGGATCATTTATGGCTCATGAAATATTTCATTTAATATCTGATATTCTATTGCATTATTCATCTGAACAAACGAGAGATAATTATATAAATAAAGTTCATTGTTTAATAGATAATTATGAGAAATATACAAAAATGTACTATGGTTTTGAAATAGATGGTACGAATTCGATGCAAGAACAAATATCAGATAATTTCGGATTTCTAATTGGTTTTAAAACATTTCTAAAAGAAATGGAAATGAATGCTCATATGAGTGATATTCTATTGCCAGGAATCAATTATACACCTGAGCAATTGTTTTTTATACGCTATTCTCAATCGTATTGTAGAAAACGAGATAAATTGAGTCAAAAAGATTTTGAAAAATATCATGTTATTCATGAGTATAGGTCGTTTCAAGTGAGTCTCATACCCGAATTTAAAGATACATTCAAGTGTAGTAGTAATGTTTTTATGAATTTGACACAATGTAAAATATTTGATATTTAGTACAATAAGAAACTTTTTTTTTCTTTAATTTGGATCAGATTTTTTTTTTTGAGTTTTTGTATTAAATAAATAAAGTTTTTTGTTAATGGATACATTTTTTTATTAATTCAAGTCAGTTTACACAATTACTAATGCTGGAAATTTTTTTTAGTTAATTCAAAAAAATTTTTTTGTCATGATTTTAATTTTTTTTTGGAAAAACAATAAAAAATTATCTGATTGAATTAATCGATAAAAATTAGGATGCTTTTATTTCTCAAAAGTCTAAAGGTATTTGAGGTTTCACAAGCTCAGTGAGCTAAGTAATTATGCAAGAGAAAAATTGCGCGTGTTTCAATTAAATTTTTTATTGTGCTTTAATAGAACCTTAAACAAGAATTTTTCTTAAAGAAAGATAAATTTTGCCGGTTAAGTCGGTTAGGTGAACCATGGTTAATCTATTATGTTAACAAATCTTTTTCTCGGGTTTGGTGAACAACTTGTTCACCTGATCTCTTAGTTCACCAAAAGGTAAAATAAATTTAGATTAGGTGAAGAAATGTTAAAAAATATTACCTCATATAGAAAGTCAGGCCGGATTTTTTTTTTGTTCTAATATTCGAAAATTTTTCGATGAGATAACATAACTCGAATAAGAAAAAAACAGGAAAAAAAACCTTGTATTCGAAGCATTTGATTAAAATTTATTTCAATTTAACTCAATTTCTTTTGCATAATCTTTTTCAAATTTGTCTAGTATTTGAATCATTTTTTTCCTTTATTTCCAAAATAATTTTAATTATGTAAATTTAGAAAAGTAAAAAAATGTAAAATTAACAGAAATTACAAGATTTAACCTAATTCTACACGAATTTTTAGTAAAAAGTGAACAATTCAAAATAATGTTCCAAAAAAAAATATTCATTTCGCTTCAAGTTTGTTCATGAACATTCATCATCGTTCATGAAGCGAAATGAATATTCATTTTTGGAACATGTGAATGACCATGATAGTACGTAAAATTTTAGAAAAAAAAGGTAAATTAGTAAAAAAATTAAAAAAAAAAGTGGGAAATTATTATGATTTTTATAAAAAAGAATAGATTTTTTAAATTTTTTTTGCGTCGAACCAAGTTTTGAAGCGGCTTAATCTAAAGTTACGTACTGTTTTTTCCAAATTTATCAAATCTAGTCACATTTGTTACTTTGCTAAAAAATGATGCTTTTTTTCAATGAGTTCAGTAGTTATGTCTTTTTTGTTTTTTCTATAGGCCAAGCCTTGAAAAAAAAATTTACAGAAAAGTAGAAAGTCAAAAATAGACTTTAATTTACGTCATAATTTAAATCACTTTATTTAATGCTTTTCACAATTTATTAATTCATAAAAAAAATTATACATAAATAAATGCAAAAAAATTTTAATGGCAAAAAATAAATATTTAAATTGAAAAAAATTTTTAAATTAGCTAAACAATGGTTGTTTTAATTAATTAAATAAATTGAATTAGCATTTAAGTTCACAAAGAACTAAATTATAACCTGTTATTACCCAATCATGCCAGCCTCTATGCTTCTTTGATCCTATGTCATACAAATCGAATGCGAAATGCTCAATACGACTAAAACGATCTCCATCTGGTTGGGCTGTGTCCCAATCAGAATAAATAAAGGGACTATTGTCAATCCACTTCCAAGACTTTGTTTCTAAAGATTTATACATTCCTAACCAGTATCCACTGAAATTATGTTCTGTAATTCCAAAAATATGATAAGAAAGTGTCATAAATTTACCTCCAATAAACCCTTCACAAAAATAAAAAGATTTGAACAATATTCAAAAGTTAAAAGAAAAGAATATACATCGGAAAAAGTCTGTATCACTCGCCCTTGATGCTACTGGTAAATTGGCACCAAACGACTGGCAATAATTCTGAGCGTCAACCCAGTTCATTTGTAGATCAGCTGTTGCGTAGTATTTGTTGGTACCAGCACGCTGAACAAAACCATAAGATGCTGGACCTGAACAAGTCAACACACGCTTGTCAGACTGAAAATTACTAGTTGTATTTATGAAAACACGACCGTAATTTGGAGACGGCAATGGTTGCTGTTGCTCTTCACAGAGAATTAACTTTATAATGCACAAGAGGATCAATTTCCTAATCATTTTGGAAAAATTTTTTTTTTAATTTTGAAGAAAACTCTCATTTTTATAATGAAATGATTCTATATAAATAAGAATTTTTTAGAAATTTGGCTTTTAATAAAATTATCAAATAATCAGTTAACTTCCAGCAATATTTAAATGATTTTCCTACGTAAAATTTTTTTTTTAATTAAAAATTTAATTTAATCTAAAGAAAACTTCTCAGAATATTAAGAAAAAATACGATCTTTCTATGTAAATTCTTTAAATAAAGATAATAAAAAGGTCTTCAAACAAAAGCTCATGTCACCAGAGAGTCTTTCGAAATTAAAGACTCGAACTCGAGTCTGAGTTTTATGCATATTTTGCTCGAGACTGCAGTCTCTAGCCAAATTGCGCTTTGAAACTTATAGAAAATTCGATCTAAGTGCTAAGGAATTGCGTAATTGAAAAAACCTAAAAAAGACTAATTAAATTTTTAAAATTTCAACTTTTTATTAAAAACATTTTCTTTTTATTTTCTAATTAGGCCCGCTTATTAATTCAAAATCAAAGGTCCCACAACCAACGGCTCGAACCATTCGGTCATAATTGTTTGAATTTTTTTTATTTAACTTTAGATTTCAAATTAAATTTAAATAAAATAATTAAAAATTTTTTAACTTTTCTTTTTGTAAGGTGCCCCAAGTCATTATTATTAGTATCTTTAAATTTTATTTCTCAATTGATTCTGCGATTCCGAAAATTTTCTGAATAAAAATTTAAATATATAATGGTAATATCTAGTGAAGATGGTTTGGCTTTTTTAGAAAACTATTTTATTTTTATGTATTTTTTGATAAAAACTTTAATTTGGTTTTCACAAATCGAATTTTTCAAAATCGAAACCAATTTTTATAAAGCATGGTTAACTCTTTAATTCAAAAAATTTTCGGAATATTTTTATCGGAATAGAAATAATTTATTAAGGCTCAAAAACAGCCAAATCTTAACTAGCGTTTATGACTTGGTGCACCTTAAATTAATTAATGAATTATTTGATTGATTTTTACTTAAACTAATTCACTCAATTTATTGAATTGAGCTCTAATGATTAACTTTAATGATTAAATAGTCTTTAGATTTAAGGAAGGCATCAACTTATATGTATGTTTATTAGATGTATGTCAAAATAAACATATATAAAGATCTAAGTTGTAAACATTTGACATCTAAAAACTAAAGGTTTAATTGTATGTTTTAACATGCATGGTAAAATATACATATATGTATAAATAAATGCCTGCAACTTTTATACATAGTTAAAAGCTCTAAATTTTATACATAAAAATGTTACAGTGTATGCTGAAAAGATTTTAACGTATGTTAAGAAGAATTTCATGTATGTTCGTAAAGTGGTTTTTGATAAGGATAACTCATCTTCAAAAAAAATTAAAGGAAAAAATCATGAAAGAAATTTAATTTTTATTATAAAACATGTAATTATTAAATGTAATGCTATTAAAAGAGTTAAAAATATATCCAAAAACATTGCACCTATTCTATGATAAATAACTTCCTCAAATCTAAATTCACAATCCATTTCATCACTAATAAAACAATTAGAATAATTTTTCTTATTCTTACTATTCTCATGCAAAATTTGAATATTATATTCAGGAAATTGAAACTCCTTAAGACACTCCAAGCTCTCCAAATCAATTGGATTCGATCTCAAATCAATTTTATCAATAGTCAAATTATTCTCTTGTCCCAAATAGCAAAAAAGATCATTGGAAAATTTTCTCAAATTGTTAGAGGATAAATCCAACAACGATATTATAGGACTTAAATCTGAGCTTAATATAAAAGGAAAATTTAATCGTAAAAAATTCAATTGTTTCGATTGATTAGTCACTGATAAAATACTTAATCTCTTAATATTACCAATTATATTGGGAAGTTTTGATATCTTATTATTATCCAAATAAATTGATATATTTAAATCAACATTAGAAATGAGTAAAATCTCATTGATTTTGACAATTAAATTTTTTGAAAGATCTAAATAAAAAAGTTTAGACGATTCTATTTGAATAGAATCGACATTTTTGAGCATATTGTTATTTAATAAAAGTTTTTTTAAATTAACGAGACCAAGAAAAGTCTTTGGGGAAATGAATTCAATTAAATTATGTGATAAATTAATTATTTGAACACTCGATGGATAGTAATCATCTTGGTCCAATTTAGTCAATTTATTAAATGAAAAATCGAAATTCGATAAATTTTGAATTATTTTAAGCTTAGGGTGTCTATTGAGCATTCTATTAGCCGATGTGTAATTTGTCTCTAAGAGACTATCTTTTTCTCTCAAGAATAAATCTAAAATAGGTGTTTCACATTGAGAATAAATGTTTCGATTAATAGGATGATTTGATTCAATTTGATAATATCCAATATTTTTATCACCCAAATAAATAGTTGTGTAGGGATCATCTAAATATTTGAGGCCTTCGTAACTCTTTCTACTATATACGTGAATATAATAAATATAATTAAAACTACGTACTTTAGTGTCGTTAAGACTTATTCTATATTTATATTTATTCATTTCGAATGAAGAATTGAAAAAAAAATGTTCGAGTTCTAAATTATTGTCTAAGAATATGTGAAAAAATTTGCTTAAGTCTAACATCATAGGATTTATAACCTTAACATAAATGAAAGCATCAAAACTTTTTATTTTATTAAAGGATAAATTAATGTGCACTATGGCCTTAAGATTACTAAATGCATTTTTTGCCACAAATTCAATTTGATTATGACTCAAATCCAAACCGGACAAATTATCACCGGCAAAAGCGTTTTCTGGTATATTCGTAATTTTATTATGGGTCAATGTAATTACTAGATAATGATGATTTTGAAGTTTTGTCGGTATTTTATCAATTGTTTTGTCTTTTGTTTCAACCATTATAAGATGACTATCAACTTTAAAATGTGTTATTTCTTCATCATTTTCACATCTTAAAACATTCCTAAATTTAGAGGTAATTTTATATCTGGGCAAAAGAATGTAAGAAAAAAATCTAGGAAGATCATTTAGTGATTGTACATTTTTGCAATCTTTATCGGAATTCGGATTAATAAGTACATAGGCTGGTCGAACTAAAACTAAGAAAAATAAGCTTATAGATATCATTGTCAAAAAAATTTAAGAAAATCATTTAAAAACGAACAATTTTTGGTTACTAGGCAAATAAAATTAGACGATCAAAACAAATATTGTTATCAATTAAAATTTAGCACTAAAAAAATTTGTTATTGAATTAGAAAAAAAAAATTTTGTACAGTAGAGTTTTGAACTCACAAGACAACCGGCTTAAGACGCTTCGAAGCTTCGAAATCGTTTTTCATAAAACGTAGTTACGAATCAATCTCTTTAAAATTTAATTTTATTTTTTCATATATCTCAGATGATTTTATAACTTTCTCTGTTTAGAATGATTAAATAAATAAAGAAAAGGAGCAAACGAAAGATAGATAGAGGAGTTAATAAATAAGATTTTATCTAGATAATCAAGCAAAAAAATTTTTTTTTAAAAATTGATAACAGTTTTTAAAGATTTTTAACCGATTAATATCTAATAACTAAAATCAGAGTTTTTAAACATAATGGTCATGTTTGCTAATAAGTAAATCAGAGTAAAATTGCTCATTTTTTAATTTTTATTTTTGCACAAAAAAATTAAAAACGCAATTTTTTAAGAGAAAATCCTTTATATTAAAAGCTTTCAAATAATAATTCTTAGTGATTTCAGACTTTTATCTTTTTTGGTTCGTTGAGTTATAAATAAACAAAACAAAGATGCGAGCTTACTTTGAAAAAAATTGGGTTCTAAATTTAAAGTAAACAACTGGGTGTAGATTTCCAACACTTAAAGATTCAATTGATTGATATAATTTTTAGGACTCTACTGTATTTTCAAAAATAAAAGTAGCCACAAATAGAAGAAAGTTGTTACTATTTGAGTTATAAATTTCATTTTATTTGAGTTATTTTTTATTATTTTTTCTGTCTTTAATAAAAGAAAAATAATTGAAAAATGCAAGCTAAATATATTCTGAGAAAACGAATTTTTCTTTTTCAAATAAAAGAAAAAAACTGAGAAAATTTCTTTTATTTGAGGCGCTTTTTTTGCGAGAAAAATTTTCGAATAGAAGAAATCTATTGTGGACCGCACTTGCTTTTATTTAAGGAAAGTGCTGTACGGAATTTGAAAATCGATTTTGATTTTAAAATATTTCCTGTTCGTATAATTTTATTTTTTAAATTATCCAAGACGATATTTAAACTCTCTCATAAAAGAATTTATGCTACCAAAATACAACTGCTTTTTTTTCTTCATTCGAAACATTTTTCAATTGATTTTGAAATAAAAAACACCGTATTTTCTCTATTTATTAGCACGTTCCTAGCAATTATTTTATTCTGCACTAAACCGGATACAGATTTGCGCCATATATAGAAAATTTTTCAAAAAATTTAGAATATAGAACAGTACAAGAGTAGAATGTTCCAAGTGTGATTGAGGCCAAATTGTAAAAAAAATCTACACCAGAGAAGTTTTCGAGGCTCCCAAATCTTAACATTTTTATTTTGATTTTTTTTTAATTTTCTTTTATTAATTTTCCCCGAATCATAAACCGTAGTTTTTTAGCCCTAATAAGTCAACTCTTTTCTAATAATAATTTTCCGATAACATTCTATAATATAGAAATAACAATTTAATGGCAATTTGAAGTTACGAATCAATAGCTCAATTCATAAATCAATTCAATTAAAATTGTATATAACTTTTTATCTATTCATTATTAAAAATATTTAAGCATACAGGGTGATGCGACATGGTATATCACGCCTAATAAATCAATATTTGTTTTAAAATCGGTTTTGTAAAAAGTGTCCCTTTCAATAAACAGTCCATAAACTCTTTTTCTAATTTTAATAAAAGTAATCTTTGTTATACAATTTTTTAAATTTTTCATTTTTTTATTGCGTACTTAAATATTTTTGAAATGTTTTTGCATGTTAAACTTTCAAAAATAAGTACGCAATTTCTCAAAAAATAAAAAATAACCCAAAAAAGGCTATTTGCTGATTTATATAAGGTGAGTTAAAAAAATTAAATTAACAAGATGATGTGACATTGTATGTCACACAATGTAACAATAATTTTTAGAAATGTAATTCAAAGGAAAAAGAGTTACTTTGTTTTAAAGTTGAATTGATCGAATTGATTTTTTTCGAATTGATTCCTAACTTCAAATCGCCAATTTAATACAAAAGTTAACTTCTTTTTTGGAAAATTTGATCGATTAATTATTTGAATGAATAATCCTAAAGTTGGAGAAAACTTCTTATTGGAATACTCTGAATACAATTTTATTTTCATAAAAGTTCAGTTGAAAAAATTAATGATTTTTATTCTTATTTAAAAAAAATCGATTTAAAAAGGTAACAAATAAAAAAAAATACATTCAAAAAATTTAAGTTTATAGAATAAAGAAATAATATTTATATATAAGATGTTTTTAAATTGATTAAGCATTCTTAAAGCTTCTTCTTGGATTTGGTTTTTTTGTTTTAAAGTGCTCAACATTAACAATTGTGCAAACAAACAAAAATACCAAGAAGACTATTAAAAAAAAAAAAAACAAATTCAAGGATATTAATTTTTAAGATAAAAAATAAATCACTGTAAAAAATTATGTCATACAAGTGTCATTCTCAAATTAAAAATTTAGATCTCATACTTGTCAATAAATCTGCATTATTACTGTTACTATAATAGTCATTTGAATATCTTGTATTTGTTTTCATAGTACTATACAAGGAGTCTACATTTTCTGTATTGTTTTTAAATTTTAATGAATTGAAGCCTCCTGATAGTGAAAGCTCTTTGGCAACTTGTAGTTCAATTCGTTTTGAAAGCTCATATTTAAGAACATCACCATAAGAAGTTGATCTAGGTGACATATTTAGTCCTGATTCATTCACTTTACAACATTTTGGACAATTGAATGATTTTGATGAAAAATTAGTAAAAAATTGACTTTGTTCATGTTTGTTTCCCTGATTAAAATTTAAAGCCGATTTTGAATTGAAATCATTTGTCGACTGTTCTTCTTTGGATTGGATTAAATTTTGTAATAAGTAACTATTTAATGCTGTTAATGTTTTAAGTGGAACTTCGGTAATCATTCTATTAAAATAAATAAAGTCTCCTTGAAATTTTAAGAAAAAAAAGTTTTCTAAATTGGAGAAACTTACGCTGATGCGTCAACCGGATCACGTCTTATGACAATTTCATTTCTATTGACACCGGCTAAATTCTTCAGAGAATTTACACTTTCGTTTAGTTCATGATTTGAAGTTTCCAAATTTGAATATTTATTCATTATTGTTGTAAAATCTTGTCGTATTTTTTGTAATTCATTCTTAAAATTTTGAATAAAATTTTAGCTTTAACTATTCCAGGGTAATTTATCTATTTATACAGAGGTTTATAGCTTGAAAATATTTTGAAAAATTATGTTTTAAACAAAAAAAAATGAGGAAAAAAATTTACTCAAATTGTATTGAACAAAATTTTCGAAATAATTTTTCAGAGAATCAGAGTCGAGTTAAGGTCAATGGGCTATTTTTCTTATAAAAATATTTAATAAAAAATAAAAATTTACATTACATTACTTAAATAAATTGACATGTTTCAAAACATATCTTAAAAAGATCTTATGATTCATTCCATCAACAATGTTTAAACCGCTCAAGAACGAGTTTAAGAACAAAAATTCAAGTCCTTGCTTCAAATTAAAGGCGTGATCGTTACCGTAAGTGTTAGGTAAATTTATGGCATTAATTTTTAATTTCCATTTAAATCATATATTTTTTAATAGCCTACATTTTAATGAAGAAAATAAGCTTTATTATTAGTAAAATTTTAAATTTTGCTCGCCGTAACGCTCAAGCCTTTTTTTCGAAGCAAGTGCTGTATGTTTAAGAGTTAACACCGTCTTAAACAACTCTGAAACAAGTTTAGAAATATCTGTATTGTTCTTAGACATTTCTTGAACATACTACAGTACAAATTAAAACTAACTTGTACGCATTTTGTTCCTCGACTCTTTTGCTGAAGAAAACAATTAATAAAAACTAATATTTTATAGGGTATTTTTTTGAAACTTTTCCATTCCTGAGAAAGAAAAGGAAAAAAAGAGGAAGAGCCGAGGAAGAGGAAAGGAAAACAATCGTACAAGTTAGTTTTACTTTGTACTGTATTATTTTTTACTAAAATTTTAAATCCTTAATTTTTTTCAAACGAATTCCTAGAAAAGGTCGACCAAATCATGAAGATTTTATCATGTTGTTTAAAACAAGAAATATTTACCTTGACAGATTTTTGAATATTTTGAAATTAAAAATCATCAAAAAATGAGTCAATAAATTCAGAATTTTTTAAAAAATATCCACTATTCAAGGCGTATCAAGTCGCGAATTGAGCCGTTTTAAAAGACTCAAGTCTAGTCTTTTTAACAAAAGTCAATTGACTTTACTTTGACTCTTAGGTCAAATTTTAACTCTGACTCATAAGTCACATCAAAATATGGTTGTGACTTTAACTCAAGTCAAATTGGTAAGGTTCAATAGATTTCGACTTTGACTAGAAAAGAAAGAAGAGGGGCCAAAGTAAAAATCTTATCCTAAATTTGGAGATTTTTAATGGCTAGAGTCTTTATTCAGCTTTAAAATAAGTATAATTAATAGAATTTTTCACTTACATGTATTTTATCATTGAAATAGGTTTTTTTATTTCCCTTACTAATATTAGTTTCGTTAGCCTCGGGAAAATCATATTCATCATAAGATTGTTCAATACGTTGTTGTTGATAAGAATGCTTTAGCTTTTCCAATTCGGTTTCAGTTTTGAACAATTTCTCACTCAACGATTTAACATCAGAATGTAATTTTTTATTTTCGTTCTCAATTTTTAAATTAATATTTTCATTTTTATCTTTTAGCTCTTGTTGTTGTGTTAAATTAGCCAATTTTAAGTCGGAAATCTCTTGTAAATTCTTTTGAATGACCAATTCCATTTCATTCAATTTTTTCATCAAAGCCTCCTTTTCTTCTTTTTCTCTTTGTAACAAATTTAATTGTATGCTAAACTCTGTTTTGGACTTGATCAATTGCTCTCTTAAGTCATCGATTTGTTTGTGACGTTCGTCTATTTGTGAACTTGTAAAATGAGCGTCCTTTTCTGTATTAATTAATTTAGCCTCGGCTATGGCTAAACGTTCCATCAATTTATATTTTTCATTTTTTAAACGGTCAAGTTCAGTTTCATAATTAGTCTTATTTTTTGTCGATTCTTGTTCCAAATTTTGAGCCTGTTTCTCATAGTTATTCTTTTCGAGTAGAATTTTTTCAAAACTTAAATTTTTCTCCGTCAATTCACGCTTTAAATTATCGACTAATAATTCCAAATTACGCTTTAAATCATTCAAATCTGTCATTTCTTTTTTACACTTGAGAATCTCGTCATTTAAATTTTTCTTATCGACTGTAAATTGTAAAGTAGCGATTTGTAATGCTTCATTATGATTCTTAATCTCCTCTTCTTGTTCGTCTATTTTCTGTATCAATTCCTCTTTGTAATCGGCTAGAATTTTTCTATCTTTATTCAACTCATCTATTTGATTCTCCAATGCTTTAATTCTAACTTGTAAACTTTCATTTTGATTTATTAATTCGAAATCTTCGCTATTTCTCAAGGATCTCTTAGCTGATAATTGTTTTTCCAATTGATTTTTTTCCTCTTTGATCCTGTCCAATTCACGATTTAAATCCAATGAATTGGTCAATGAATTTTTCAATTTATCAGCGTTCATTTGAGATATTAATTTCTCTTTTTCAGCCAATTGACGGTCTAAATTATTAAAAGCAATTTCGAAATTTTTTTTCTGAATTTCGGTCTCATTTAACAAGGTCTCTAATCTTAGCTTAGTCTGTTCTAAATCCTCATTTTTCTGTCTTAATCTCTCTAAGGTCTCATTTTTATTTTCTTTTTCATTGAGCATTTCTGGAACGATATCATAAAATGAAGGCTTACGGGGACTAGTTTCAGGTGAGTCTTTAAAATTACCAATGAACGCTCCGAGACCCTGGTCTATGACACCGGTTTTTTTCGGACTAGCTAAACTTTCAATTTCATCGTCATAATCATCGTCAGAATCCTCAAAGCTAACTTTTAAATTTTTTCTAGGTGAAATTTTTGTCTCATTTCGGAAGCCTGGTGGAGGCATTGAAGCCTCGGCTAACAATTTAATTGGAGATTTATTCTCAATTACATCGTTAAATTGTTTTTCTAAGTCTTCTATAGTTTCTGATTTGGGCTCATTTTTTCTCGGCGTATTAAACACTTCATCTAAAACAATGTCTGATTTTTGACTGTTTCGCTCTGAACGGATTAATTCTTTTAATCCTGGTTGTCGTCCAGGTGATTGAATACTAAAATCAGATTCGGAAAATTCCTGACTTAATTTTGGTTTTTGTTTTTCCTCACGGATTAATTCTTTCAAACCAGGTTGATTTTTAGTAAAGTTTAAACCAATTGATGAAAATTCATCGGTTTTTGTCGATTTATTTTTTTCCTCTTTAATCAAATCTTTTAATCCTGGTTGAGGTTCAGGTAGTTTAAAACTAGAATCACTATCTGAAAACTCTTGACTTAATTTTTGTTTTTGCTTTTCTTCATGGATTAAATCTTTTAAACCAAGCGGATTATTTGAAAAGATATCATTTTTTTGACTCTTATTTTTTTCTTCTTTTATCAAGTCTTTCAAACCTGGTTTATGAGCGTCCGAACTTGATAAACTAAAATCATTATCTGAAAAGTCTTGATTTGATTTTTGTTTTAGCTTTTCTTCTTTCATCAAATCTTTGAGACCTGGTTGTTGATTTGAACTGGGAAAGGTGAAACCACTATCCGAAAAATCATGATTTGATTTTTGTTTTTGTTTTTCTTCGCTTAATAAGTCTGTTAAACCAAAAGGTTTAGCTTCGCTTACCTCATCACTATCACTATCTGAAAAATCTTTGATTACATTAGTTTTCTTTTTATCTTTTTCTTCGCGTATGAGTTCGTTAAGACCCTTGATTTGATTATTTTGCTTTGGTTTATAATCATTTTCAAATTCTTCAACCAAATCGTCAAATGAATCAGAAAGAGACTTGACAGGCTCAGCGACAATGTTATTTTCAATTAAAAATTTAATTGAACTATTTAACTCTTCTTTTTGATTTGGAACAGGTTCATCCTCAATTCTCGTATTAAAATTAAAATTTTTCCAATCTGTTTTTTGTTGTTTTGGAATGTTATTCTTAGCTAAAAATGACAAAGCTGAATTATTATCTAAATTAGGTACTGGAGTTACATTAGTTAGATTAAACGAGGCTTGATCGGATTTTTTAGTCGAGTTTAAAAATTTAACATTATTAAATTTTTCATCATCTGAACTCTCAAAATCGGATATTGCCGGTGGATTTTGAACATCATTTTTCGATGATTGAATAGTCTCATTAGCTTCGTCTATTTGTTTTAATAAAATTCCTTGCTTGACTGGAGATGGTTTGAAATTATTGCTTAAAGAGTCTTCGTCGTCACTGTTCCATGAGCTGATTGAAACTGACTTTTTATTTGTTTCATTTGTTAACTCAACTTCAGTTTTGTGATCAGCTTCGTCTTTGGCTAACCATCGATTACAATGAAACACAAATTTCTCATCTGTTATGTTATTTTGTAAGACTATTTTTTCCAAATGCCATCCTGGAAATGCTCCTTTGTTATCATGACCAATTTTTATTTTAATCGGCTTGCCAATATCAGATAGAGTTCGATCGAAACGATCACAACTACCCAATTCAAATAATTTTTTAGAATTATTTTTATCATCTAAAAAAAATTGAGTAGTGTTTGATTTAGAACCATAGATTTGCATATAGACACCAGCGTCTGTTCCAGCATTTTTTATTCTAGATGTGTAGACATAGATTGTCCAATTGGGTGAGCCGGAATTTTTCGACGATGTTGTTGATTCTTGCTTTTCTGGTTTTGGTTTTGCTTGTGGAAAAAAAGATGTCAATACGTGAAACTCACTATTGTTCGACGGTTCTGAGTCGTTTTGCTTAGAATCTTTATTTGATTGAAATAACCAATTGTTACTATTATCATACAGTTTATCTAGAATAAAAATCATTTTTTAAAATAAAGCTATGAAAAATATTTTTTCTAGGCCTATCTTAACACTTGTTTGATATGAATTTTTCATTAAAGTTACATTACGAAGAAATTAAAATTCGGAAAGCGGGAATTCCGCTAATTATCCCACAAAATTACGCATACTAAGAAAAATAATTTATTCTTTCTTCATATTTTTGCGGAAAAATATATTTTTTTTAATTTCTGAACAACTAGGATAAGTAATGGAAAATTTTTTAAAATAGAATATTTCCAAGTCGAGAGCTTCATTTTAAGCACATAAACATAATGTTTGAAACAAATAATCACAAAAATAAATTTATCAAAAGAAAAGCATATTTTAAATTGGCAAAAAATTGGTCATAGAATAAAATATTTTTTTCGATACGAGTTTTTTATAACGACGAACATATTCTAAGATTAAAACCAAAATATGGTTTATCTTGTTACATTCAAAAGTTATATGACAAAAAGCAAAAAAAGCCTAAATTTTCGTTTTATAAAAAAAGCTTAATTTTAAAGATTTTAGATATAACTTTTGAACAAAACATTAAAAAAAAAGATTAATACAACTTTTGAAAGTCCATTTTATTAGCTATACAACGGTATGTAAAAATTAATTTTTTAAGTTCATTACATGGGAGGACATTCAGCATTTAAATATGAGGTCAATGTAATATAATTTATCCAAAGGTGGTAATCACTCTTTACATTTTTTTGAACATAAAAGTCCTTCAAACAAAATTTCAAAAGATTTGGATTTACAGAAAATATTTTATCAAATAAAACATAAAAGCGACACCCGTTAAAACTGTTAATTTTCAGCCTAGTGTTTCTTCGCATTTTTCGATTATTAGAAATAGATGGTTAGCAAAAAAATATAAAATACCTTCATTAATATTGATTTCAATATTACTATCAAGCTCATTGGAATTCGTTAAATCA
Source organism: Brachionus calyciflorus (assembly GCA_002922825.1). NCBI lineage: Eukaryota > Metazoa > Rotifera > Eurotatoria > Ploima > Brachionidae > Brachionus > Brachionus calyciflorus. The sequence continues at coordinate 61,725 of NTPY01000222.1, read as the reverse complement.
GCCTTGCCAAATAATGCATCATATTTATTATCACTTTCTCGAATAATGTTCCTTAAATTAGCTAGACCATCTTCATTTTCAGCTTGATCATCACTATCTTCATCTTCGGTATTACCCCATGTATCGACTTTATCACTTTTATTATATGATATATTTCTACTTGTATTCGATTGAGTATCTTGATCCTTAGTAATTCTATACTTGGATGAGGCGTCATGTTTTTCATCTTCCTGTGATGACTTTTTCGCTGCGAATAAATTCTCAAATTTCTTATTTGCCTCGGATAAACTACTTGTTTGTTTTTCACTATCTAATGTACTTCTTTTATTTTTATACATTTGTGTTACATTAGATTTAACAGGTCTATGTTCTGTGAACAAACTAGCACATTTTGCACCACCACTCGAAACAGCATATTCTTGTGCTGTGTGTCCGAGATTATCTTTTAAATTTTTATCCGGATTATAGTCGAGTAAATAATCGACTAATTCTTCATCGTTATTTTTAGCGGCTAACATTAGCGCTGTACGACCATCAGCGTTCTGTTTGTCAATATCAGAGCCATTCTCGATCAATGTGTCTATTAGTTTAAATTGTCTTTGTATTACAGCATAATGAAACGCTGTATTTTTATCCTTATCTTGAAAATCTAAGTTTAAGTCTTTGCATCTTAAGAGAACTTGTAATATATCAATATTTTCATTTTTAATTGCATAAAGCAAAGGATTTATTCCGCTTTGGTCCGGTTGATTTATTAAATTTTTTGACTGACTATTTTTGACGAGTAAATCTAACATCTCCGCATTTCCTTTTATAGTCGCCTATAATAAAAAAATTAAAGGTTTCATATAAAAAAATTTTAGGTTAATTTTCCTTAGATTTAAAAAAACAGTCAACTAACTATTCCTTCGCTGTCTGATAAGTCTGATTTGAAGCCTTTGGAAAGCTGTGCAAAATATTAATCAATTACTAAAATTCAATGACCTACAAGAATTTTGGAACTAAGTTAAGTTTGAACCTGTTGGTACAAATTAAAAATTTCTAGCTTTTTTGAAGTGATTCATTTATTTATTTATTTAAATTTAAAAAAAAATTTTTTTCTCTTATAAAATTTTCCCAGACAATTAACTAAAGCTACAATATTTATTTTACTAATAAATGGTAAATTTCTTTTATCCATATATACATTGCTACTATGATACGATGAGTTCACCATATTTTACGTAAAAACCGGTTATCTAAAAACCGTAATTTATGGTTAATTACCGATAAAATTTGGTAAAAAAAATTTCCAAAAATTTTTTCGGGAAATTTTTATTTTATAATTTGATTTTTAAAAAACCATTTGAAATTTAGAAATCAGAATATATTTCTCATTTTTCTTAGAGATTTAAAAATTCTTTAATTTAATGTTAACAAGTATGAATTATTTACTCCATTTGGTTTGGTAAAGTAGATTATAGTAAAGTAATATGCAAATTTAAATTATACAAATAAAAACCATGAGTAGATTTAAGACTTCTTGTTTTTTAATTCTAAACTAATATGGAAATTCTCTTATAATTGTCGTTCTTATAGACCTTGGATTCTGATAGCTTAGATTTTAGGTTTCATTGCAAAAATGCACTGTAAGGAAAATTGTACTGAGAAAATTTTTATAAGAAAAATTATCCTGTTGTAAATTTATACTGACAAGAAAAAATACTGAAAGAAATTTATGTTGAATCAAAACTTTACTGCTAGATTTTTATCTTGAATCAAGTTTGTGCTGAGTTAAATCAAAGATATTTTAGAGGTGCATTTAAAATTCGCTTTGTTACTACAATTAGTAAGAACATTATTTGAATAATGTCACCTAGAATAAACTACTACTAATTATTATGAAGATCTCCTGTCAATAAGTTAAAAAAAAATACAACTTCTCATTACAAACTAAAGAAAATCAGTTAAATTTATATTAGATGATAAAATTTTTCTTACTATAATCATAGGAGTACGTTTTTCTGCATCGACAATATTTATCTTAGCACCTTCATTTATTAAATGATCAACAATTTTTATGTGACCAGCAGCAACTGCTAAATGTAATGGCGCTCGACCATCTTTGTCAACGGCATTAATTTTATCCGGTCGACAAAGTTCAACAACTCGTTCTAATTCGCCTTTCCATGCAGCCAAGTGCAATTTCGATAATTCTTTCTCTTTTATTTGATAAATTTGAGGTAAATAGCTCAAGTCATTTTGGGTTTTACTCGCTTTACGCGACGGTGAAGGCGATGAAAATGCACCTTTTATTTTACTAAAAAAACCAGGCATTATTCTTGTCCATAAAAACAAGTGTTAACATCGAATTTTATTTTTATTATTTTATTAAGTATTTTGTTTAAGAAAGCCTCAAGTAACAATCGAAAAATAAAAAAAAAAACTCTTCTGTTTTGGAATAACAAAAAAATAACAAATTTTATTTTGCAGTGAAAAAGTTAATAATTAGAATTTTTCGTTTTTATTATTTTTGTAAGTTAATATTAATCGAAAAACATAAGAAAATTTTTTTTTTCTTTTTAGAAATCTCGGCCTTCACTAGTCTTAAAAAATATTTTTCAACTTTTTGAAAATAATAATTTGCTTTACGTTCCGGTTGCCATGGTGATTTCATATTTTTCTTTCTACTTTTAAAGGGGGTGTTTAAGAGCTTGTTATTTATTTTTACACGAAGTAGTAATTAAACAACAATTAGAATAAGGTAATGTTTAATATTAACAAAAATATTTCAAAAGTGGCAATTTAAAAAAGGCAAATTTTATTTTTTAAATTTGGATTTTTTGTTTTTCTTAAAAATATAAAATAAAAATCAATAAAAAAAAATTTTTAACTACATGATGATTAAGTAATCAAAATTTTCATCAAAAAAAAATTTTAAATAAAAACTTAAAATGAAATAAGAAATATTCTCTGACTTTTAAAAATTTATATTTCGTAAAGTTTGAAAAAAAAGCACACAAAGAAAAGTTTTCGAAGAACTTGTTTTATTTTTATTTAAAAAATTTGTCAAAAAATTAATCTCCTTATAAGAATTTTCGATTCAATATAATCTATTACTGAATGGAATCTATTACTGAAAAAAAATTACTGCGGAATAATTTACTGAATCAAACTATTACTGTTTTGAAAATAAAATTTAAATTACTGAAAGAAACTATTACTGGAAAAAAATTAAGAGTAAATTACTGAAAGAATCTATCACTGAATTGAAATTAAGGAAATTATCACTGAAGAATAAATTACTGAATAAATTATAAAACACTTTGGACACATTTTTCATATAGTGAAAACACTTTTTTGACAAAAAACTGGGAGATTAGTAAATATTTGATCAAAATAAAATTTAAGGAAACTGCTTTTCAAAGTTTTAAGGTAATTAGTTCCTTTTTTTCATTATTAAAGCTTTCGTTAACTGATTAAATTTTAAAATTATTTTAAAATTAAAATTTCAAATAATCTTTATTTTATTGACAGTAATTTCTGCGGTGATCGTAAAATTCCTAGAGGGGTTCGCAACATATTGCCATACATGAAAATTATCTTTATTGGTTTAAGACCAATCTATTAGATATTCATGTTCTAATACTCAGGACAGGTTAAGTCGGAGAGGGTATCCAGTAGCTCAAGTGGTATCAAGAGTAGCACTAATTAATGATAATGCAAATATGAGAATAAAAAAACTAATTCGTGTAGAAGAAGGATATGTTCATATTCGTTACAGAGAAAGGCATTTGACTCACTTGTAATCTAAAACTTTTTATTTGTAATTCTTTTTGTTTTTTTTCTAAAATAGTGTTTTTAAAAATTGTTCTTTAGTGTTTTATTTGTTTAAAATAAATAATTTCCGTAATAAATTCATTCAGTAATAAATTCCTTTTTATTTTTCAGTGATAAATAAGAACAGTAATATTTTCTTCAGTAATATTTTACTCAGTAATAGTTTCCTTCAGTAATAAATTACGTTATACCGAATTTTCTTTATATAAAAAAATAAAGTCTCCCTGACTAATTTATATGTAATTGAATTGAGAAATTTCCAAAAAAAATTACCAAGTCTAAATTGCTTGCTCAGTAAAATCAAAATCGAAATTTCAAGAAGATATAAAATATGTAACTGATCGAAAAATTGAATTTTTGAAAAAAGCGGATTCCCCCCTCCATTTTACGATAAACAGCCTATGATGTTTTGGTTTCCTAATTGTATAAAATTTTTAAAACTTTTACGATAGCATAAGAAAAAATGTCAAAAAAGCTTCAAAATTATATCCTTAAAGTATATTAAGCTAAAAATTTTAATTTTATATCTATTAGAACATCGCATTTCCTTTATTTTCCAATGCACCCCAACTTTTTTTCACGTCATCTTAATCAAATTTCAAAGCTCTGTTTGAATATGGACTTCTTTTTTCATGTTGTTTTGTAAAAAAATTTTCTAAATTTGACAAATAAATAAAATAAAATAGATTTCTCTTGTTAAATACAAGAATAAATTGTATATAAATTTCAAATTTGATTTTTTTTTAATTGTTAATTATTAATAATTTATTAATAATTAGCAATTAAAAAAACACTTTCGAAAGTCTAAATAAAGATTTTTGAATTTTTAAAATTCCATATTACCGTAAATGCTTGCGCATTACTCCAGGAATAAATTTAAAAAAGTCTGGTTAATTCCACTAGAAAACTTCCCATTGACACTATGTTTGAAAAAAAAACTTTTTAGTGAAAAAACAAAACTTTTTGATTTTATCATGGTTTAATTTATTGGGTTATTTTTAGAATTATTATACCGGAAATAAATAGAAAAATTTTTTAAAAAATTTAATTTAGATTTATTCAATTTAAAAAGAGTAGCACTTTGGGCTATAGCAGTCCCTTAGGTTCTTTGCTTCGATTGTTTCTTGTGTCAATTCGTTCCAGTTGTTAACAATTCTATTGGTTAATTTAATCTCGATGGAGCCTTTCCTGTTTTTTTCGCGAAGAATGGTACGACTTTGTCTTTTTAAATTGTGAATCTTATTTTCGCCACTAATTTTTGAATTGAATTTTATCCCATTAACGAAATCTACAAATCTCTCAAAATTATTTATTAATTTATACATTTGAATTAGATCTTCACGTAGTCATCTTGTTCTTAGATCCGTCAAATTCAGAGCTGTTAATCTTTGGAAGTAAATCTAAATTTCGAAGTTCAGGAATTAATTTTGTTGCTCTTCTCTGCACTTTTTCTAATCCGTTTATGTCTTTTTCTAAATAAGGACACCAAGAGCTGATAGAATATTCTATATGAGGACGGAAATTTCAAATTTTAAATAAAAATATAAATGCATTTTGATTGTATCAATATATTAAAATTAAATTTTTTTAGCGTCAAATAATTTTATAGTAAATAAATGATCTTTCAAATATTTTCCTTCAAATATGTAAGGTATTTTGAAATTTTCCGTATTTTTAGTGTTTCCAATTCTCTTTTTATAAACTTAATTTTCTATAAACTTTATTTTCGTTTTTTTTTTTAATTATTAAATAATATTTTTAAATGTTAAAAGAAAGAAAAACATAATTAAAAGACAAATATTGGATGGCTTCTTTCTAAACATAAATATAAAATATACTCCAAACTATGGTAAAATAAAAGAAATCTCTTAATTTTTTTATAAAAGCCTAAAGACAAAAGTAACGAGATCATTTGAAAAGATTTTTTTCTTAAGTACTTTAATTTATTTTTTGAAGTTAATTGCGTTATTTAATTTAGAAACTTAACATTATAAAAAAAATTTAAATCCTGAATTGAAATTTTAGAAAATGAAAAATAAAAAAAAATTTGCTAGCTGAAAAAAGAGGAAAAAAACGTATTTGAATCCACAACATTTCTATTGAACTTAAAAATTATTAAATGAAATACCATCTATACTTGGCAGATTTTTACGATTTTTGAACTTTGTCCAAAATATTATTATTATTTAAAAAATCGTTTGGGAGGATCTCCCGGGCTGTTTGGAATGGATCTTAGTCCTCCCTTTCAGCCTCATGAATTAAAGTTAAGTAAAAATTGATATTTTTGTTCCAAATAGTTAGTACTTGAAAAAAATAAAAAAAAAAGGAAAATTTAAAAAATTAAAATTTGGAAATTATGAATTAATTTTTTTTGTTTTGTTTATTTTTTGAGAATGTTTGTTTATTTTCGATTAGAGTCCAAAATATTCGAAATCATTAAATTTCCAAATTCAAGCATAAATGTTAGATTTTAATTTAAAAAATTCCAAAAATTTTTCCGAGAATTATTGATTTAAATTATTCTTTATGATCGAAAAAAATTTTACCCTTATCATTAAAACATGTTTATTTGTTTTGTGTAAGCTCTGTTTAAACAGAACGTTAACTTTGTTTTGGATTGTACTATTGCAAGGCTTCATGTTCGTTTATTATACTTTGTATGTTTTAATTTTGGTCATCTTCAGTGAAAATGTTTTAATGTATGCTGAAACAACAATTCCAAAAAAAAATGACCTAGCCTAGCTAGTCAAAAACAATTTATCCAATAGTTATAAAAAAATCATTATAATTTAATATTATTCAATATTTTTCCATTAATGATTTATATTAAAAGCTTTAATGAAATGACAAGTCATTTTTAGCATAATTCTTTCGAAAAGCGATCATAAAAAGCGTTTTGATTAAAGCCTTATTGATTATCAATTCTTTATTTTTAAAACATTAGTAAACATAAATACGAATCAAATTATTATCATTAAGTAAATAATTACGGTAACACTAAAAAAAATTTAATATTTATTTGAAAAATAATTTATAAAAAATTTAGTTAGAATCAAAATTTTGTCTTTAAGGTATTTGCGAATCTCTTTTTAAATAAAACTGATTTTAGTTTAATAAAAATATTTGTTCCAAACAGCCTTCAGTAATTAATTTTGTTTTGAAAAACAAAAATTAGTTTTTGAAAGCTTTAATATTTATTTGCAAAAATATTTAAGAAAAAATTTTTGGAATAATAAGTTATTTAACATATTTGCTGTTGTTGTTTTTGCTGTACTAGGAAGTTCGTTTTAAATTTTATTATTTATTTAAAGCAACAAAAAAATTAGAGATAATCCAGTCTTTCTTTTTAAAAAATCTTTTTTAAAAATCCAATAAAATAAAATTTTATTTTCTCTTTCCATTATGCTTTTTAATCATCTAATTATTTGTTATGTATTTTTTTTTGTTTCTGTATAAAACAAACATAAAATAGTAGGAAAAATCAAAAATGAAAATTTCCTATTTTGAGATAACCAAAAAAATCCTGTTTACAGACTTCAAAGATCTTATGATTTGCTAACTAAAAATTTAGCTAAAGAATTCTCTCTTTTTTTTTATTGACAGTTAAATTTTTTATGTTTGTTTTATTTTAATTTTGAATTTTTTAGAAATATTTAAAAAAAATCAAAAGTTTTTGGTTGATTATAGAAATTTAATTAATTTTGTTGAAGCTTTTTTACTTATAATTTCATCAAGTTCTTAGATTTATTCATCATTAAAATTGATTTTCCTCACAATAATCGAAATTGAAAATCTAATCATAGATCTAAGAAAATCATGAAAAGAATATGAAGCAATCAAAAAATTCTATTTTGCTAGATCTTTGATATAATCAGTTTTTTTAAGTATTTATTCATTTGATACTCATTTCATAATTTTTTTTTAGAGTCTAAAAACCTCATTTTAATCGGATTTTTTAAATTTGGAATCGTCATCTAATAAAACATAAAAATTAAATAAAAGTCAAAAAAGAAAAAAATTTATCTTTAAGGGTTTAAATTCTTTTATTTAAGAGAATTAGGCTATCGAATTTTACATTTTAAGTCAACAAGTCAAGTTTCCTATGAAATAATAAGCTCTTTTGTAGAAGAATAATAGTCCATAAACAAAAATAATCAATAAACTAAAAAATATTGTCAAAATTAGTGATGGGTCAACTAAACTAAGTTAGTCAAGTCGACTAAAATTAGTTCAAAGTTGCCAAAAAACCAAGTTAAAACAAGTATTTTGACTTTCTAAAAATATTTTTTATAAAGAAATAAAAACAAAGAATTAAATTTTATTAATCAGATGTTTTTGGACGCTGTGACTACTCTTACTTATTTCTTAATACTGTAATGTTCAAATATCAGTATAGTTTAAAATGACTAGAATTAGTTTAGTCGACTAATTTTAGTTAATTAAAAATTAATTAGACTAAAATTAGTTAGCTAAAATTGCGTCGACTAAAAACTAACAGAAACTCGAAAACCTCATCGTCCACTCATTATAATTATCCATGAATTTAATTAATACTTACCATATTTTGTGGTGCTTCGTTGTTTCCTCTTGTTTCTAATTTAAGTACAATAAAAAAAGGAAACAAGGATAAATAAAGATAGTAAATAAGTTTTAAAATTTCAAAAAACGGTAAAGAGGGTTCTCTTCTGATCTTTTTTATCGGTTGTCTATTCATGGCAATTTGGTATGCTTTTAAAGAACCTAGAATTAAACTAAAGCTGAATTATAACGCACCTTAATTTTGAGGCAGATAAAATCTATAAGCAGAATTAATGGTTATTTATCCGATAGTAAAGTTCAGTATCTTTATAATACAGAACTTTATTATTGGATCCTTTTATATTTTGGTCATATTTTGAAAATATTATGATAATTTTATGCAAAAATAAATATTTTATTGAATTTTTTTATTATTTATGATATCGTACCGTATTTCCCAAAGATTCAGTTTAGAAAACTTTTTTTAATAACTTTATAAAAAAAAATATAAAGGTTCACAATATTGTCAAAAAATAAACTTGTTTTATATTACGACAAAAAAATTAAAAGTATTGATATTTACGATAGTACGATACGGTAAGACAATCTAGTCCGTTCTTCATACGCAATACGTACGAGAAATGCTACCATACGTTCGTCATAGAGCTTCAACAAAATTCGATAGTGCAGTGTTACAGGAATCACATTTTAGATTTTTGCCTGGATAAAATCAAAAATATTTTGTCGATATAAAATAAAGACTTCCTCGATACTGTTTGTATTAAAATTTCAAACTCAATTTAAATCTTAATTAAGGAAAAATTTAAATTTTTTACACATAACTGCTTTTTTATTTAAAAAATGTCAGAATAGAATCTAACCGTTTCCCGAAAAGTCCCTCAAAAAATCAAATTTTCGATATTATTAACTTTATTTTTCTTAAATTTATAAAAATAAAAATTCTGTTTGGATACGACTTACAACCGAATGTAAGATTAATTTTAAAATAATTCTAAAAAGATCACCAATTCCATAATCATAAAATTACCTTGTTTAGATGATATTAAATTTTTTATTAATATCATGGTTTACCTTTATTACACATGCACAAGATACAAATCGACATGATGCAACAACACCTGAATTAACTATCAGTCGTGAAATCAATATTAAAAATTTAATAGAATTAAATAATTTATTAGAATCAGAGATCATTTTTAAGAATTTAACTCTTACCAAATATTTAGTAGCCAATATAGAATTTAATTTTAGTCATAAATTAATAAGCAAAATCAATTTACACGTTTTAAATCAAATGGAAATAATTCTTAAAAATTTTTCGACATACAATCAAAAAAATTCACATGAATTTATGTATAAAAAATTCGATCTTTTTCTTCTATCTCCCAATAACTCAAATCTATTTCATTTTAACTCAAGTGTTAACAACCGGTTTTGTGATAAAAAATTTAATAAATATTTAATATGTTATAAAAAAGCCATTAATACAACAAGTCATGATGTTTATATTTTAGAATCCTTGTCTTTTAAGTTGAATAAAACGGGAAGCTTGGTTTTATGCACAAAAATTTTGCCTAAGAATAATCCTGATCTGGTTATTTTTACTGAAAATATGTGCATAAATTGGATAGCTTTTAACAAGACCTATCATAAATTAGAAGTTCATAACTTTCAATATAAACCATTGTTTATTGTTTTAATGTATATTTTATGCGGGTCTGTTTTGGTACCGATAGCTGTTTTCCAACATTTAGATACTAAGTCACGAAGTAAGCTAAAAATTCGAATAGAAGGAGCAACTGATTGCGATGTATCCGAAATGAGTTGTTCTAGCTTGAAAAAAAGTTCAACCAAAAGTTTAAAAAAAGATAATTCTAATAAAGATTTGTTGAGTCCTTTGATTGAAAGAAAGCACTCGGAGTCTCAGAAAGTAATGTTTGATTTAAAAGAGCTTGATGAAGAAAAATGTGATAGGGAGGTTAAGCATTTTAGTAAAATTATTGATGCGGCTGATCATATATTGGACGATAAACCATGGCTTTCGAACTCTAGTATAATTGAGACTTATAATGAAGAAAGTTTTAGTCAAACACAATCAGGTCTTTTTCAATTGGAAGATAAAAAAGACCAAGATTTAATCAAAAAGTCTTGTTCAAAATCATCACTGCAAAAAACTGTATTTTATGAAAGTAATGTTTGATATTTAAAAAAAAAATTATTGTATATGGGATAAATTACCAAATAGACCTTAGAAAAAATAAGTAGTATTATTTGTAAATAATTGAATATTTTTGCTCAAAGATTTTTATTTTTTATAAATAAAATATACAATTTAAATTTTTTTTCTAATTTTCTATCTTGAATTTTTAATTTTGAGTTTATTTCCTTCAAAATCTATTCATTCTGTAATTTATTTCGCTAAAACATCACCATGACCTGTCAATGGAGATTTTGCGGTTAAAGTAAGATTTCGAGAATGCAAAACGTCTACACTATCTTCCGATTGGGCTTTCGATCTCCAAAAACAGTGCCTATTTTTTTATAGGTGTCTGAAAAGGATTATTTTTTCATCCAACGAGTTTCAAATGTCATTTTTATAGAAAAGTTTGTTATACCAAATCTCATAAATGAAATTCTAAACTTTAAATTTGAAAAGGGGGGCTGAAGAGAAGAACCCTCTTCCGAGCAGTCCGTCATATAAAAAAAATAAAAATAAACTTGGTTTATTCTTTTGTGTTCTATAACCATTTTACCTACAACTTTGCAATTTTAATAGAAAAAAGTGATGTTTCAAAATATTTCAAATATTTTTTTAACATAATTGGAAAAAAAAATCTAAAGTTTTTTTTTGCAAAGAAGGTGAATCAACTAAGTAAAACCTTGTTTATAGCCTCGGGGCTCTACTATTTTTTGATGAACCACCATCCCTTTTAAACTCGAGTATAACACCATACTTTTTTCAGTTAAAATTCAACTTATCCTCATTTTAAAAATAAGAAAATCTAAAATTGTGCTTAAATTTCTTCTTTAAATTTTTGCAATTTAAGCAAGGGTATTTATTTTCAAGTTTTCATATAGCCCAATGAGGGATTAAACTACGTGGATACTTGCCTATTAGGGTATATTAGTTTTTTTACAAAACAAAACAATCTACGACAACCCAATCCTATTTTAAATTCTATTTTTACTTAACCACAGGGGCAAAACAAATTTTTGATAAAATTATTCACTAACGTCTCCCCTCTTACCTCGCATATAGCCCCAGTCATTTTTCGGATATAGCCCCTGAGGCTATAAGTAAGGTTTTAAGGTATTGAAAATTTAACGTCAGTTAAAAGTAATTGTAAAAAAAAATTTTAAATATTCGAAAATTTACTATAACTAAATACGCTACTAAGATCAAGCATATTTATTTTTGAAACATCTTCGTTGCAAAAAAAACAATCAAATATTTTTTTCAAAAAAATATTTTGAAACATTGCTCTTTTCTAATGAAGTTTCAAAGTTGTAGGTAAAATTGTTAAAGAACACAAAAGAATAAACCACATTGATACTCATTTTAATTGCCTATTTTTCAAGTTGAGGTGTTTGAGTACTTGAGTTAAACAATTTTTAATTTATCGAGAAAAGAAAATACTTATTTCAAACCATTCATTATAGAAAATATTACCACTGTTGAAACGAATAAAAAAATCTTGAAATATTAGAATAAAGAAAAAACAAAAAAAAAGAAAGAGAGAGAGAAAAAATAAGCTTTGCTAAGGGACTATTTGTAATAAATATCTTAACTTAAATCAACAAGTAAGCTAATTTATGGAAAAAGAAAATTTTAAAAATTGAATTAAAGTTCTTTAAAAATAAAAATTCAAAATAATCATCATCTAGGATACTTGAAACCGAAAGAATAAATAGAAAAAAATAATAATTAATATTTATGGTGAAACTCATAAATTAATAATTAAAAAAGCATTCAAAATCAGAGCTCGCAAAAAAAATTTAAAAAAAAAAAGGGAGAAAATTCTAAGAATTTTTTGATTTTTGGCTTACAAGTTTTTTTTATGATTGAAATTCCAAATCATGAATGAAGTGATAATAATAATAATTTCCTGTGAATAAAAGGCTCTAGATAATGAATGATTTGATAATAATGATGATGCTTGAAATCGAACCGTATAAAAAAAAGTTTTTTCTTCTAAATTGTTCAAAATCACAGTATCTTTATAATAGTTAAACAACCACGCGAATTAGACAAGATTCTTAAAGAATTGTAAATTAATAAGACTAATATTTAAATAAAATCTTCAAGAAATAAACCAAATAATAATTGGGAAATAAAACATTTAAAATTGAGGAAAATCTAGAAGAAAAAAAAGAACTAAGTACTTATCACTTGTCTTAAGAGATGGTTCCTTTATATGTTTGTTTAATACTTTCAAAAATAATTTTTTTCGTTTTATTGTATCACTCATTTTTACACTCGGGTTTCATGAATTGTTTAAATTTTTTTTCATGAAACAAATTTTAGAAGGAATTAGAAAAAAAATAAAGTAAGGATTACGAATAAAAAAAATATCACTGTCTAAGGATATTTATATCTAATGGATTTTAACTAATTACGAGATAAAACTTTTTAATTTATGTAATTGTTTGTGTGTGTGTGTGTGTACAGTATTTATGGAAATTTTTCAGTTCAGACATGAAAATATTTTTTCGTACTTTTTGTGCTTTTTTTATTGTTTTGTTTTTGCATCTTAGCCCATTGTCGAGTATGTTTTTGAATGAACCAGAGGATTAGACTAGCGAATCGAAAAGAGATTAATTCTAATTAATTTTTATTTTTAATTGAAATAATTTCAAGTTTTAGAATTTCTAATTTTTACGGATTATTTAGCATATTTTCAACAGCAATAAAAACAGGACTCTCAACAAAAGTTTTCAAGGTTTAATTTTCCAAAAAGATTTCTATTTATTTTTGTTTTTGTTTTGGTGAGTAAACATTTTATGATCAAATAAAAAATTTTAATTAATTTTATTTTTAAAAAAAAAAAATCTTTTATAAATTAATAAACTAAACAAATTAAGATTGACGCGTTCCGAACGTTATCGTCTTCTTATATATCCAAAATTACTAATAAAAAAAATAAATATATATTTACTAAATAAATATGAAATAACTAAATTTGGTCATATTTTAGTAAAATTACGATAAATATCGACTTTTCAGTTACAAATAACTATTTCTAAGGCAAAATAAAGTTTTATTTCAATTTGGAGTTTTCAATTCAATTTTTAAAATTATTAAAAGTTGCACAATTTAATAAATAAGATTTAAACTTTGGAAAGTAGTAAAAAATAAACCTGACAAACTAGTCCATATAAGCCCTGGGCTCATATGGATATTAAAATTGATATTTACATTACATCATCAGTTAAGTGACAAGGAGCGTGATCTAACAATAAGTCTCTAAGTTGTTTTCAATCATATAACTCATAACAACTTTATTTAAATGAGCTTGTTTTCAATTCATGTTAATTTAAGTATATGGTATTTAATTAAAGGCCCAGGGCCTATTTGTATTTTATGTGATGGGCTTATATCGTCTCCATGGGGAGGTGCTTATAGGCTAATACTAATGTTTAACCCTGGGCAAGTTTGTCAGGTTTTACGGTAAGTAAAAAATGAATTTAAAATGGGATGGGCTGGTCCAAAATTAAATCGATATTAATTTATAAAAAATGCAATATAGCCTAATGTGAAAGTATTCACGTTATTTAATGCCTCATGGGGCTATATGAAAAAATTTAAAGTTTTAGATTTTTTTATTTTTAACCCCAGGCTAATTTGAAATTTAACTTAAAAAAAGTATGGGGTCATACTCGAGTTTAAAAGTATTACACAATGAAAAGGAAGTCTCTGAGACTCGTTTAAGTAAAATTTATAAATTATAAAAAATTCATTTCAATTAATTTCTTTAAAAAGGAAAAAAGTAAATTAAAAATTCTAAATTTTTTATTTCCCCGCGACTTTAATTAAATTTTACAGAGCAAATCGGTTAGTTTACTATTTTATTGGGGGTTTAAAAAAAAAAACAAATTCAGTCGTCCTCGTTTTTCTCGGTCGTTATCATTATTAAGCTCAACGATCTTATATTCAAATTATAAAAAAAAATCTAAGGTTTGATAAGTTCGTTCCTCATTAAAAAATCTTTTTTAGTTTATTAAAAAAATACCTAATCGAAGTTCAATAAACTTTTCGGCATTTCGACTATATATTTACTTTTCAAAATTTTCAAAACTGCTTAAACCACTTTTGAGCAAATTTTTTTTTTAATTTATGATTATATTTTATGAGAATGCATTAGAACATATCCTTAAACAGTTTCGCAAAAGTCATACAGTTCTAGCAAAAAACAGCAAATGGTAAGTTTTAAAAACTATCGAACCAGTTTATTGTTTTATCTTAACGTCTTTGCTCACTGCGCGGATGATGTTTTTAAGTGTCAGGTTCAAGTCTTGCTGTCGTTGAATTTTTTTTTAAAACTTTTTAATGCTTTTTTAAAGCAATTTTTAAAGTTAGTTATGTAACTTTTTATATTTGTGCATTAAAATTATCAACATAATTTTTAAAGAGCTTGCTGAGTTGGATGTTGTCTATGCATATGGTTTAAAATTTTTTTTTTGAAAATTTTTTAAAAATATTTGACAGCAAACGGGATCGATCCCGGACTCATGCACCTCGAAGACGAGTGACTCACCAACTAAACCACAAGAACTCTTTAAAAATATGATGAAAAAAAGAATATTTAAATTTTAACTTAATTGTCTTTGAATAATTTTTCAAATTTTGAAAAGTCAAACGTTTGACTAATTTAAAAAAAAAAGATTTTGTACAAAATCATAAAAAAACCGTTTTTTTTTTCGGTTTAAATTTTTTGTATCGAAAAAATATGCAACTAAGTAAAATCGATTATTCTCTATCTATTGGTAATTTTTTTTCCTGATTTTTAATCTCTCTTTTTTGTGCACGGACCTAAAACATGGGTATGATAGTTTTTAAAACTTACCAAATCTACTTATTTCAGAAATGAACTGTAAAAAAGCTTTAAAAATTCAATTAATTTATTTAGTATCGTTGTGTAATTTATAGAAATACCTTTCTAATAAGCCAAAATAAGTGCTTTTTAAAATTTAAAAATCTCTCATGTCAACTCATTCAATATTTTATTTAAATTAGATAATTAGGATTTTATGCCAAGTCTAAATTTTGATTGTTAAGTCTAAATACTTTTTTGTCAAAAATAGAAATCTTTATGCAAATGCTTTGAATGTGACTCTTTTCAAAAGCAGGACTAGATTTTATTTTATATAATTTTTATTGCGAGGAACGAGCAAAGTTTCGTATTCAAATTTTTTTTTTCATTTAAAAAAAGATAAAAATCAGAATTAGTAAATTTTTGACAAATACATTTAAAATACCAAGCGATTCCTCTCATTAGGCTTTTAAATAAAACTTAAAAAATCAAGTTTAAAAACTAGTTTTTGTTTTTATTTTGATGCTGAACATTTCACGTGAACCCCAATCTTTGATTGATGTTTATCTTATGCTAATTAAATTCAATGTAAGTTTAAAAAATTTTTTTTTTTAATCTCCAGAGACCTCGATACGAATATATAGAAGAAAAAAAAAACTTTCAAGAATCAAAAAATATGTCAGTAATATTAAAGTTATCTTTCTTCTTTTTCTTCCAAGATAAAACAAAAATAAAGCATATGTTCAAACTGAATAGCTGTTCAGGATAAAATTTCTAGTTGTTTATATTTATATTCATATATATATATATATATATAGCAGTTCGAGTGTTTAAAAACAAATTATAATGAAAATAATAAGAAAAAAAAAATAGATAAAATTTTTTTAGGAAGAGCAAAGGAACAAAACCTATTCTCTTCATTAGGATTAAGAAAATAGTTATTTCTTTATTTTACTCATAGCTTAAAATAATCAATTTTTTCTTTTTCGCTTTATGCAAATTAGTATTCTGGGTAGATTTATAGTTTTTTATCGATTCAAAAAAGAAGAGTGAGAGAAAAAAAAAAATTTTTTAAAGTTTTATTTTTACTCAATATTTCACTAGATTTGCCAGTTCAAGCTCCCCTAATATACAATCGTTCAAAAGCACATATATAATAATAAATGCTTAATTTTTTTTTTATTTGATAGATTGATTAATCAATTGATCGATAAATGTAATTGCAAGATAGTAATAATAAAAGATATTAAAAGAAAAAAAAAATTGATGATTTCTCAGTTCTAAGCTCATTTATAAAATTGATGCTTAAATCTATTTAATATCTGAATATTTAATTTTTAATATCGTTTAATATTTCAATGGATAAAACATCTTTATATGTGTTTTTCTAGTTTATACATTGTTAGTAGTACATTGAATCATTTTCGAGGAGAAAAAATTTTACGAAGAAATCGATTATAAATAAAAATTGTTTTAAGCTTTTCAAAAATTTTCATTTTTCACGGGTTAAATAGTTTTTTTTTTTATACTTAATTTTTAAGACTTATTAACTTTTAGTTTTAATTAATTTGAAAATTGTAAGTCTAGTTAAAAATAAAGAAGGGTTAAAAGCGTAAATAATGAATAACGATTAATTCAAGCAGTTGAAAAATACTCATAATCATATTTCTAAATTAGGAATTTTTACGGATTATTATTTTTTAAATTGTAAATTAAATTCTTTTTGATTTATTTTTAATTGAACGAAGTTCAGGTGCCTCAAGTCATTAATATTAGTATCTTTAAACTTTATTCCTCAATTGATAAGCGATTCCGCAAATTTTCTGAATTAAAATTTTAATATTTAGTTATAATGCTTAGCGAAGATAGTTTGGATTTTTTTACTATTTTATTTTGAAGTATTTTTGTAAACAAACCATATTTATAGTAGTGATGGCCAAAATTACGATCTAAAATCCCTTCATGAATACTCGAAAAATTTATCAAATTGTATAGAATAAAATAAAATTAAACCGGCTTTTAAAACCGAATTTAAAAAGCCCGTTAAAATTAGGGTTGTTAAATGAAGTTTGAAACTTTGAAAAATTTCATTCTTTTTTCGTTTAAAGAAGAAAACTAATAGTTTGAAAAACAAAAATTTCATTTCTTTTTTATTTCGTTTCATTTTAAAAATTTTTAAAGTAAAATATTTTGAAAAAATTTCAAATCATTTTAAAATTAATAGAAGATATTTCATTTTAAAAACTTTGAATCTAAAAAATTTGAAATTTTTTTCCTAATTTTAAACTAAAAATAAATATTTTGAAACATCTAGAATTATTTTTAATGGATATGCCAGCTCTATAATGCCTGCCTCATATATTGACCAAGGAATTGTTTAACTGAGTATTTTAAGTTATAAATTTTATTATTCCGTTGGAAAAATAGCCAAATAAACAATTTTTATAGCTCAAAAAATGTAATAATAATGAAGAAAATTTTTAAAAAAAGCTAAAATTTATATTAACTATTTATTTCTCTCTAATTTATATGATTAATTCTAAAGGATAAATATTTTGAGCTCAAAAATCGGTAAAAAATTTCAAAGTTTTCGTTGAGTTTTAAAATTTCGTAAATTTGCTTCAATTTTTTTAGTTTGAAGGAAAAAATTTTGAAGTGAAACCATGATGAAACGAAATAATGTGAAAAAACTTCATTAGGATCGTAAAACTTTAAACCTTTTATTTTTTTTCTTCAGAATTTTTTCAATGAAATCAAAAAAGACTATTTTAAACTTAAAATTTGAAACTTTAAAGAAGACATTTTTCCTTTTTTAACAACCCTAGTTAAAATCATTTTTGACCTTAATTTTTTAAATTATATTTACATTTTATGGTGTCGAAAGATAGAGAATTTTTTTTTTCCCAACAATTATTTTTTTCGAGTATTGATGAAAGCGTTTTAGGTCCGAAATTTAGGCTAAATCGGTTTTTAGAGAAAACCAGTTGACATGCTAGTCATTTTTCATTGAAAATTTAGTTTTTCTGAAACTTAAGTGACCTTTATTTTGAATCAAATTGATCAAAATAAAAATAAAAGTGATTAATAAAACTTCCATAAAATTTCTAATTTTTTCAAAATTTTAATAAAGTTTATGAAGATTTCTTAGAAATTTACACCCCGAAAATTGGCGCTTAATTATTGAACGTAAAAATTGGTTACAAACCGTAAATTCGGATTTTAGTGCACGGGTTTACGTTAATTCTTTTAAGAGTGTGATCAGTTAAAACGGGAAATTTCAACAAAGAAAATAGAAAATTGAAGTTTTTTGAAGAATTTTTATTCTAGGGTTATAAACTTAATGCCCAACAAAAAAATCTAGATTAAGAAATTTTTTTAAAAAATTTTAATTTAATAGACGATCTTGAATTTTTTAAATAAAAATTAAATTTATAAATAATTTAATAAATCATTTATAATTTTTATATTTAAGTGGTAAAATTAGTTATTTTTAAGAAATTTTGGTGAACTCATTTTTACAAGCCAAATTACAACCAACTTTTATAAAGAATGGTTAATTCAAAATATTTTCGGAATTGGCTTGAGTTATTAAGGCTCAAAAACAGACGTTTATGATTTGGTGAATCATAATTCTTAGAAATGTTATTTACTAGAAATTTTGTTATCATGAGTTTTATTAAAAATTTTTTTTTGTCAAAAAGATAAACTTAATTTGAAGTTATGAATCAATTCACGCAAGTTAAATCGATCAATTTAAATTTAAAACTGAATAACTCTTTTCCTTTTGGATTAGGTTTTTTAGACTCGTATTTTCCAGGAGAATGAATTCGGTTATAAAAAAATTAATCCATTTTCAGAAAGAATTTTTCAAGCTTTTTAGAAAATCCTTAACGTTGATTTCTTATAAAAAAAATAACGAAAGTCAGTTGCATCTATTCTAGCTATTATGGTGGCGCGTTACAAACGATAAGCTAAAAATTTAAAAAATATTAGATGCCAGCAGTTTATGAAAATTTTCATAATTTTCGATTTCAATGTTCTTTATCAAAAAATTCTTTACGAATAAGTTAAATACGCATTATTTTAAAATTAGCATTTTCCCTTGTACGCCTTATCAATTATTTCTTACTTCAATAAAGATAAAAAAGAAAATTTTAAATATACTCGAGGCCTTAAATAATGAGAAATTTATATAAAACGTTTTTAAGAACTATTAAATAAACAAATTTAGTTGGTATCAAAAATTAATTGAAAAGCAAATAATTATAAAGTAATTTCTTCAAATAGTTTTTAATTATTTAACATAAATTTAATGAAGTAAAATCAATTCTTAGATTGTTTAAATTTTATATTTTAAGCCCTTGGATTTAAGCACTTAAAAATATTGTTTTTATTTTTTAGAAGCCCAAAATTAAAGTTGCGATACTCCAGTAAATAAACTTTCTCGAAGGGTACATTAAAAAATGTTTTTAAATGGAAAAATTTGTTAACTAATTAAATGATCCATTGGGACGGTGATGGCCCAATGGTTCGAGTCGTTGGATGGGGGATCTGGAATTTTGAATTAATTAGCGAACCTAGTTGATTCAAGGGTCCGGGTTCAAGTCCCCACTCCTGTCACAAAAAAGTTTCACCCAAATAAAAAAAAAAAAATTAACTAATTAAATAACGTATTTCATTTCACAAAAACTTTTTTCGAGTAAAAAATTGACCAGCTGATGACGAAATCGATTTGAAAGTGCTCATAAAACATGTTCCTAATAATTGGAAATTTAATTCATTAGAAAAAGTTTTAATAATTTTTTAATTTTTAGCATTAAAAGACAATTTTTTTTTACTAGGGTGAAAAAATTTAAATATTTTATATCACAATACAAATACAAATTAGAACTAACTTGTACGATTGTTTTCCTTTTCCTCGACTCTTTATTTTCCCTTCCTTTCTCATAAAATGAAAAGTTTAAAAAAAAAAATGCGTACAAGTAAGTTTTAATTTGTACTGTATTACACAGAAAATAATACACATAAAATGAACAAACAATTTAAATTTGGAAATTCTTTTTTTTTATTATTTAAAAATCAATAAAAATTCTTTAAATTTTTATAATTGGCAATGAATTCAATAAAATATCTTTTTTAAAATTTATTAAATAAACTATTTATTTGCTAACCAGTTTGAACAAATATTAGTTGATAAAAAAAAAAAGCTTTTTTAAATTGTTATTCAGGTCTCTTTATCCATGACTGTTTATTCTTTTCCTTGTAAAAACATAAGAACTAAACTTTATTAAAATTTTTTCTTTTTGTACTCTAAGGCAGATTTCCTAGAGCTTTAATATTTTTTTTAGCTTGTGAAAATAAATATTTTTTCAAATTTTTTAGATTTAAAAAAAATTCGATCGATTTCTATTGCAGAATTGATTAGGAATGTTAGAATTTAAATACGATTCATACGAGAAAAAAGAGTAAACTCTAACTCTACAACAAAATCTCCAGGTTGCATACTTTGAAAAAAAAATTGGTTTAATTAATAAAATTTTGTAACAAAAAAAAGCAATTAAATGATTAATGAAAATAATCGATTCGATGAAAATAATTTATTAAATGTTGATGAGTTTAAAATATTCTCCGATTTGTTTGCTATTAGGTATTTTAATTTTATGGTCCAATTGCGCTAAATTTATGGTCAAATGTTCAAGTGATGAGGAAAGATTAATTAAAAAATTATTCAAAGGCTACAATAAATTAATAAGACCTGTCAAAAATGCCAGTGATGCTATCGAAATTACCATGGATCTTGTTCTTTTACAATTAATTAATGTCGTAAGTAATTTTTTTTCGTTTTAAAAATAAAAGCTAAAAATTGAATTAAAAAATCAATTTATGTGAATCGAGCTGAATTAGAATTTTAGAAAGCTTCCTCTTTTAGATGTCTTAAGATTCTTAATTCTTGACAAGCTCAGTGAACTGATTAATTTAGTATATAAAAGTTATTGCTGATGTTCTTTGAGAGATGGTAGTTATTATGTTAAAATGACGATTTCACCGTTTTTGCAAAAAATTTTTCAAATTTTTAAAAATAGCGACGAATAAGTTGTTATGATGAATGACCTTACTGGGGCTAGATGACTGTTCACTTATGAATACTTCAGACTTAGAGATCTCAATTTTCCTGAGCACGGATGGAACTTAACCTAACTCTCGATATTTATCCAGTACTACAAATTATACGTTTGGGAATTATTAAATTACTCGAGTAATTTTTCTTCAGACAAAGAAATTTATATCCGAAAAATATTCAAAAGCTAAGATCAATTCTTTCCAAAGCTCATCGTATAGAGTACTTCATATTCCAGAAGCTTTCCTTTTCTTAAGCAGAACAAGTAACCAGCACTAAAAACCACTTGAACACAATCAATTCATATGATCACCAGTTGAAGGGACATTTTAATAAAACAAAATCTGTTTTTATTTAAATTTTTTTATTGAAAAAATGATCTCAAATGAAAAAAAAACAAGCATGTTTATACTAAAAATTAAAAAATCATACTTAAAACCCAAATACACCAGTGTTTTATGGAAGAAGCGCTGAAAATGTTGAGAATTGAATGCCGATTATTTCGAATAGTATTAAGGCTCCAGGAGTTCAAGAGGATAGGAAACTAGCGGTTATTACTCCTTATGTTAGGGAATTGGCTTTGAATACATTATTAAGTTATCAAAAGAGTACAAGTGTTAAGACTTTAGAGGGATATTTAAAATTACTATTACAAATTAACCTTGTTTAACGTGAAATTTTAGGAGTACCGTAAACGACTGCCTAGAACTGAGAATAATGTAAAAAGAGTTACCTCTAGTCTAATTGAAATTTTCTTTTATTCTATAAATGAAAGGGCTTATATTTTTTATTAAATAAATTACTCTAAGAGGCTAAGACACGTGTTTACGATCAATTTTTAAAACTAGAGAGACTATTTGTTTTTGAAAAGAAAATTTTGTTTTTTTAAGTATGAAAAAGAGCAAATAATGAAAACAAACGTATGGGTAAATTTAAAATGGCGTGATTTTCAATTAGAATGGTCGGCTAAAGATTATAATGTAGGCTCAGTTCGAGTTCCAAACGATCGCGTATGGACACCCGACATAGTTTTATTCAATAATGCAGATGGTAATTACGAAGCTAGTTTTAAGCCAAATGTAGTTGTTTACGGTGATGTCACTGATGACTCACCAAATATCTTATGGATACCACCAGCCATTTATAAAAGCTCATGTACAATTGATGTCAAATATTTTCCATTTGACGAACAAGTCTGCGAAATGCGCTTTGGTTCATGGACTTTTGACGCCCAACAAGTCCGACTAAAACAAGAAAAACCAATGGTTAACCTTGAAGACTATCTTCCTAGTGGTACTTGGGACGTCATAAGTGCTCCTGGCGAAGAAACCTATTCAAAAGAAACAAATCGAATGGAACTCGTATATCACTTTCGTATCCGACGCAAAACTCTTTTTTACACTGTTAACTTAATCATACCAACTGTCCTCATAAGTTTTTTAAGTATTTTTGTTTTTTATTTACCAACTGATGAAGGCGAAAAAATGACACTGTGTATTTCCATTCTACTTGCCTTAGTCGTCTTTTTGTTACTTGTTTCGAAAATCCTTCCGCCTACATCAATGGTCATACCATTAATTTCTAAATATTTAATATTCACTTTAATGATGAATATCGTCACTATTTTAAACACAGTTATAATTATAAATTGGAATTATAGAACACCTAGGACACATAATATGCCCGATTGGGTTCGTATTGTATTCATAGATTTTTTTCCACGCATTTTATTCATGAAACGTCCGGAAAATTACAACGAAAATGATAATAATAATAATAATAATATAGAAGAAATTTGCTCATCTAATTTAATAGTCAATGATAAAAACGGTGCTACAAATAATAATCTACAAAAGCCTTTAATTGTTACTTGTTCTGAACAAAATAAAATACGACCCAAACAACAACAACACGAAAAATTAGATAAAATTTATTTGCAAATAGGTAAGAATAATATTAATAATGTTAATAATACTAGACGATTTGTTATGCAAACTTCAAGTGAAACTGAATCGCTAGCTTCGAAGAGTAATTTGGTACAACGACTTGGACAGACGAGAAAAAATTTTAAGCTTTCGAAACAGGTGAAAAGTTTCGATATGGATGGTAATACGACTACTTCGGATGATGAAAGACATCTCGATTTTAGCCCTGAAATACTCGAAGCAGCTGATAAAATTACTTATATTACCAATCATATTAAAAGCGAAAATGATTATGAAGAAGTAAGTTTTTTTTAATATTTATAAATTGGAAAATTTTAGACTGTATGCTGATAATTTTACTAAAAAAATTGAAAAAATCTTTTTGGATATACAACTTTTTAGAGCTGCTTTACTGCAAAATTTTAATTAATTTTTGGTTTACCTATATCAGCTAACTAAAGTCAGATTTTTTAACCTAGTGGCCCTGTTAATATTAAAATTGCTGCATTTCTCGCGAATTAACGGCGTATCGTACCCGTACCAAAAAAATTTAAGAAAATTAAAAAAAAATTTTTTTTTTTTGGTGTAACTACGGGTATACTGAAAAAACTAGGTTATCCCTAAAATCCTGACACTGAATTTTTTTTTCAAACACTAAAACACGGACAGCAGAATTTAAAAAAAAAATTAAAAATTCAATGCAAAATTAATTGAAATTGTTAAAAACTAGATTCATGATTGTATAAAAGCTGATTTTTAACAATTTCAATTGATAAAAATTTTATTATTTTTTAATCAGTATTTGAGCATTATTTTTAATAAATATTTGAATTTAGAGAAAATAAGAAGAAACAAATAAAGAAAATATCAGTTTTCCTATTAAAATCGAATATAAAGTTTTGAAAATTAAAAATTTATAATTCTCAAATATTGATTAAAAAATAATAAAATTATTATTTTAAATTTGAGAAATTTTCACGGACGGCATTCCCTTAAAATTAAACAAAATTTAGTTTTTTTTTTTAAAGAAATATTAGTAACATTTAAAAATATATAATTTTACAGTTTTTCTTTTTCCGAACGTGTACTCAATTCATTTTTGCTGGAATACGCGTTCGGGTACGACGTTAATTCAGGAGCACTACAGTAACAGAAGTTAATTACAGAAGTGAACTGTTGAATTGATCAATAGATTAACTGATCAAATCTCTATGCTGCTCGAAAAAAGGTCTATTTTAATTGTATTGAGAGTTTTCCATTATTTTTGTGAACTAAAAAAATTAATCAACTGAAATAAGTTAAGCTAATTTTAAATCCTTAGTATAGTTTGTTACTCATCACTACTAATTAATCGTTTCTATTATTTAAACAATAAAGACTGCTACAGTTTAAGTTTTCCCAAAAAAAAAAAAATTAATTTTTCTGTTTCTAAAATATTTAATTTTTGTTTAGATTCGAGACGATTGGAAATATGTAGCACTAGTAATCGATCGACTACAATTGTATATATTTTTTTTAGTTACTTTAATTGGTACAGCGGTTATTTTATTCGATGCACCGCATATATTCCAATTTGTTGATCAGCAAAAAATACTCAAAGAACTTATAGATAACAATAAATTTACATGATCAATATTTTTTTTTATTCTATTTCTCAATCAAATGGCACTGTTTAAAAAACAATATTGTACAGTCTTAAATTAAATTTTTTTTTCACTTTAAAATTTCCTTAATTTTTTAAAAGTTAGATTAAATAAATAAAAAAATTTTATTCAAATTGAAAAAATAAATTTTTCTAATTAAACATTTAATTTTTCAAAAGTTTTACCATCAGCAAAAAAACCATGAAAAGTAAATGCACTTTTAACTTGTTCTGGTATTTCGGCTCTGGCTAATTCTTTCAAATCCTTAGCATCTAAAACAGATAAATAATCATTTTTATCCGATAAAACTAAAACTAATAAAACTCCATCATCCTCGCTACTCCCATTTGGATTCTCGACAAATATAGGCTCACTAGGAATTTCTCTATTCTCACTAGAACCATAATTAAACTCGTAAAAATTCTCAGGCTCATCTACATTTAATTTAATCACTGAAAATGGTAGTTTAAAATGATTAGCACCATATACATATTTATAACGTTGACCATTATATTTAGAATAATTAATGATTGGAAATTCAAATGGTAGATCCTCTTTGAGGCTTTTAAGCTCACAAAAAATGTCATCTTGTTCACTTTTCAACGGAATTCTTATTCTTTTAGCCACCGGCCACAAAGCCTTTGATCCCAAAATCTTATCCGTATAGGAATTTTCATAATTAAATGTCTCTGTGGTAAAATAATTCGAGTCATACGAACTCAAATCGACTACTATTTCGTCCTTATCCTCATAGGCATTTATACAATGAAATGTAAATTGAGAATCAGTGTGAAAATTCTTCTCAACACGTTCACCTGTGTGTCTATTAATGACGTGAATTCTAGTCGGTAAAGTCGTATCTGAAACCATAGTTTGACTAAATGATTTATTCATAATTAACACATCTCTAATGTAGCTAGTAAAATAAACCATAATACTTTGCTCTAAGAAAATTATATAATTATCTGTTAGGGCAAAACTGTGAAAATAGCAATATCCGTTATTGTAGCTTGATGGTATAGAGGCTATAACTTCGCCATTCTCAGCAAAATTACGCGATTCAGCGCCTTTTTCACCGCCTAAATATTTAATAAATTTAAACACAGGTGTCTTATTAAAACCTCCAGAAGTAACTCCCATTGTTATCCAAGTACCATCTTTTTCGACATGTGGGTGAGCAAAAATTCGGCTTACTTCTGGTAAATAATTAGTTATATTAACAGTCTCAGTAATTTCCAAGTTCTCAGGCTTTAATTTACAAACTAAATGCATTTCTGTTAAAGCATAAAGATGCTCGTTGGCAAATGGAGCAATGTTAACATTAGTATTATCACTTCTTTCTTTGTTACCAGAGAAAAAAGTCTTAAATCGCCCGAACATGTTCGACTCGATGTCTATGGAACCAAAATTGGGTGTTAAACGACCTGTTTCTAAAGTTTGTTTGTAACTATTAGTCTCTAAGAGACGATTCGAATAGAAAACTTGGCCATCTTGTACTTTAAATTTGTGAACACATGCGCCGCCATCGAAAACATGTTGATGCATTTTTTCACCAAATTTAAATCTACCTGGACCATTACGATACAATACACCTTCAACCCAATCGGGTATCGTACCTTTGACGATTGCTTGTACTGGTTCAATCGTACTTTGTTCAAGTGATCTCAATAAATTTCCATAACCTGGCATTTTTGTTCGAAAAAATAAAGCTTAAAAAATAAAATGAATTTTTTTAAAATTTTTTTTTCCTATTCTCTTGCTTTTATAGTGAATAATTGATGAAACACTACGAGGGGTTTTAATGATTAGATTAGAAACAAGCACTAGAATAAAACAAGAATGCTAAAAAGTTCTAATTTTTTTTATTGACGTTCAAATAGTGTATACATGTTTTTAAAAAATGTGCATTTATTCTCTGCTCTAAATTTTCTAATTTCAATAAATATTATGAAGTAAATCAAAAAATACTTTGAACTGGAAAAAAAGATCACTTAGTTTCTTTAAAGTCAAAAGGGCGTGTTTTTTCTTTTATAATGATTCAGCATTATTTGATTCAAAATATTCAAGCATATTTAAATACTATTACGATGCATAATTTAAAACCAACCTTTGGAAGGAAAACAAAATATAGATAAAAAAATTATTTAGCTTAGGAAGTCATAATGTTTTACATAATTTAGAAGAAAAATATCTGGAAGGCTTAACACTTTACAAAAAATTGTTTCGAAATAAAAGCTTTTAAAATTAATTTGATTTTATCAAAATCAAGAAAAACTTTTTTTTTTTTGAAAAATCTTTATTAATTTTAAAGAATTTTATAGGAGATAAGAAACTTCATTTTTGGGTGTAAATAAAACACAGGCCCAGAATTTTTTGAAAAACACGGACCTGTCACAGTGAGGCTTAAAGCAAATCGATACAGATGCGAGCTCAAAATTTCATTAAATCAAAGTTTCATGGCGTGCTTAGTTCGTCCTGCAAAATTTATTTAAAAATTAAGAATTATTTTCTGACTTGAAACTAAACCCGGTCTCGTTCGAACTCCTTTTTTAAAGAAGAAAATTTTTTCAGGTTTGACACAAGACGATAAAATAAGCTTTTGGACAAAAAACCTTATTTTACATAAGCCTCAGAATTCTATCTATTTAATTTTTTTCCTATAAAAGTAAAGTTCAATCAATGAGTCAAGAAATTTAGTTTATGATATTGCTTGAAAACTTTCAAGAATTTTCAATTCAATAATAAAAAATTTGAAAACTACATATAAAATTCACTTTAAAAGCATATTAGAGTCGATTCATGAATAAAAAATCATGTCAAAAATTCGCACTGTCTTTGGGAAAAAATGGAAAATTACTCTTGTCTTGCTGAATTGACCATTTTCGATAGAATATTCGTAATCTACGTATATGAAAACCTAGGAAAACAGGTTTTATCATGCTGGTCAAAAAAGATGGTTTTTATCTAACAGCAAAGCCTGGTCCAATCAGTTTTCTTAAATGTTTAAATTTGCTTCAAAAAAACATGAAAAATTAGAAAAATATTATTCGAAAGATCATTTTTAGTCCAAATTTAATGATAAATTTCATAATCTATCCTGAATTACCAGAAATATAGGCTAAAAATGATAAAATTTAGATTTATTTTAATTTGCTTGAAATTTAGCACATTTTTCAACTTTTTATTTGGATAAAAAAATTTTAATTTAAAAAAGTAAAACCACAGTTTTGTTCAAAATTTTGTCTAGTTTCCGAATTTCATATAAAAAATTAGGTGTTTGGGTCATTCTACCGAGGAGAATCAAAAAAACCTTAAAATACCTCAAAAAACTCATTTTTACGCGATTTGGTGTGGCTCAGATTTTCCCAGAAATCAACAAAAATACTTTTTTATATAGAAAAATTTATGAGCTTTCAGAAAATATATAAATTATAATTCGACATAAAATACGTCTCAAGAAATGAAAAAATCGCTTTTAACTTTTCGAAGAAATTTTGAAGAAGTTCAAGACCCTCTAGACAAAAAATTTTATCTTTTACCCACCCTGATAAAATCAGTTTTCTTAGGTTTTCATATACGTAGATTACGAATATTCTATAAAATGGTCAATTCAGATAGTGCTGTAGTTTTGCATGACGTGAACCTTATTAAAATGTAAAAACTTTGACTTTAAAATTTTGGCCAACCAACCAGTGGGGTGCATTCCAAGGACTCAGTCTTTAGAGTAGCGATTAAAATTTTAAGTAATTTAGATAATGATAAAAAATATCTTTTAAGGTAATCTTTTTGGAAGAATATCATTTTTATGTTTTCAAACCGGCTTGTTAAATCGGTTTCTGAAAAAAAAGAAATCACCAAAGGTTAGACTAAATTTTCAACTAAAATCTTATTTTAAAGATTCTTTTTTCGCTAAAAAATTGGTTCGTTTATTTAAATCACCTGTTTTATTAAACCAGCCTTTAAAATCGGTTTTTGAACTGGTCTAAAATCTTGAAACGATTTTGGAAAAAACAAAAAAAAGTTTTTTTTTAAAAGACTAAAATTCACTACAATAGTAAATAAAATAATATTAAGTAATATATAAACCTGTAAAAAAAATTTGAATGCAAATTTTTTGAAATTTTGTTTCACAATATTTCAAATTTTTAAAAATTACCAAAAAAAAAATTTTTTTTGTGAGACTAAAAAATTCGACAAAAAAAAAAAAACCTTTTAAATGAGTAGCAATATAAAGCATACACCAGTTCCGACTGTTGATCAAATAGCCAAAGATGCTATTACACAAATATCATATCGATATTGGTCTCAACAAGATGAACAAAAACCTTTAGAGCCATTTAATGCCAGTCTAATTGAGGACATTTACTTGAACGAACTAGTCAAAACAAACTATTCACTTCGTCGTATAATGTTGCTTGAATTCAGTCAATACTTAGAGAATTATCTATGGAAAAATTACAAATCAACTGAAGCAACAAAATCACATCTTTTATCAATAGCAATAATGATTAATGAAAAATTTCGCGAGAGAGTCTTTGCATGGGAATGTTTCCGGAATGATAATCAAACAGAATTTCCGAATTTTTTCAGTTCTATTTTACACCTTTGTCTCGATCAGTCTCCCCAAGACGAACCATTAAGTTTAACTTATCAAGAACAATCAATTTTAATCAAATTTTTAGACAATTGTGTAAATAGTTTGGAATTCGAAATGATTCGTGTACAAGTACAAAAAATTTGTGGTCTTCCTATTTGGGCGAGTGTTTGTGAAAATAGACGTGATTATGAGTTTAAACAATTTCCAAAGTTAAAAAAGTATTGGAGGGCTATTGAGAAACAAGATCAAAAATTAGATGAATCCAATCTCAAACGGGTCAAATTTGAACGATTTTTTTTCAAAAATTTAATTAATAAATTTTTAAAAGTTCTCACGTCCTATTCACATAAAGAAGATGGTCAACTTGAAGAAGACTCAATTTACGCATTGAATTACTTGGAAAGATTTCTCGAGTTATTAATTGATATTGAGTCCTTACTTCCTACAAGACGATTTTTTAACACTTTACTCGACGATACAAATTTATTAATTCATTGTCATTTATCCGAATTGATAAAAAATCCTAGTGATAAATTCAATTTGTTTAAACAATTGTTTGAAATGTTGAGATTTTATGCTAAATTTGAAATTGATGACCAGAGTGGTGAGGCTAAGACTGAGCCCGAGTGCTTGGAGACTCATTATGAAAAGCTAAAATCACTACAAAAAGGAGTCTTTAAATATTTTAAAGAAGATTTAATGACATTTTCTCTAACTAATATATCAACTATAGATAAAAGAGAGACTTTAATTAAACATTTGTCTAGTCTTAGTAATGAAAGATTGTATTCTTTGGCTGAGTATTTGCATCTTGTACCTAAACGAGAGTCTATTCAAGATCTAGAATATAGTTCTGAGTTTCTAATTGAGGTAATTTTTTTAAATCATATTTTTAGTTTTTAATAAACACAAAATTAGCATTTCATTTGGATTACTGTGAGGATTCGAATTCAATTACATAAATTCAGTCGAAAAATAAAAGGTTCGTCCAATATCATATTCTAAGATTAGATTACTTACAAAAATTAACCTACAGTGGTAATTCGTCTATTATCTTTTTGCCTGGAAAATGTCATGTCCACAAAAACTTTAAAACATTTAGGAAAGAATTTGAATTGAATTTAAGTAAAAATTCAAAAAAAAATTTTTTTTTTTTCTCGAAATTCAAACGCTTGTTTTATGCCTGTCTGAAATTGTCACGTTTTCCTAAAACGGAAAAATCTAAAGAAAATAAAAAACTACTTAATTACCATATACCCTTGCTGCGGGTCGCATGCAAATTTTAATCATTTTTAATTTTTAAAAGAGAATATTTAATAAACCGCTTAAATCGAATATCAGAAAAAAAATTTTTACTTCAAGTTGCATGCACTTAAAAATCATTTTTTACCGATGCATCACGTACCATTTCGCCCATGTAAAAATAGCCTAATCTTGAACCCATACGCTTATAGGCTTTTTAGACATTTAACGCGGTTTTCGGAGCAAGAAATTTGATTTTAAAAAGTGTGTATTATTCCGCAAAAATATCGACAATAATATATATAATACAGTATGTCTCAAAAATTTGACAAGCCTGTTTTTTATTTTAATTTTCTAATTTTTAAGTTTATTCCTGCCGTTAATTTTTTCAAAGAAGAAATCAAATTGTTACAGGTTTCTTTCGACCTCTGTCTCATCTTTCAAATTATCTAAAATTTTTAGTCGTTTTAGGTCTTTGTTCTTTTTCAGACCATTTTTAGTCTTTTTTGGGAATTTTTTGGTAATCTTAGCTAAATAAGGAGTAATGATAGGTAAATTTGCTTATTTTTTGGCAAGCTTGGTCTCAAATCAAAGATAATTAAGTACTCATCAA
Source organism: Brachionus calyciflorus (assembly GCA_002922825.1). Taxonomy (NCBI): domain Eukaryota; kingdom Metazoa; phylum Rotifera; class Eurotatoria; order Ploima; family Brachionidae; genus Brachionus; species Brachionus calyciflorus. The sequence goes on along the minus strand of NTPY01000222.1, from coordinate 30,198 downwards.
ATTCGGGGGAAAAATTTTGTAGCATCGGATAAATTTTTTCTATCTAAGTTTAAAAAAAAATTTTCTGAAAATGAGAAAAGTAATTTTTTTTGGATTTTCTTGAATTTTTTTCCTACTTATCATTTTTTGGGATTTTTCCGACTTTAGAAAAAATAAAAATTAAAAAAAATTTGCTGAATTATATAGAACAAACTAAAAGACATACCAAAAAAAAAAAGTTTATTTAAAATTTTTGTTAAATTTCAGTTAAAAATACTCAGTTAAATTTCTTTAATAGTGATATCAAAAAATAAGCCTAGTTTTTTGAATAACTTAATTATCTTTGATTTGAGACCAAGCTTGCTTTGAGACCAAATTTTAGACTAAGACCTAAAACGACTAAAAATTTTAGATAATTTGAAAGATGAGACAGAGGTCGAAAGAAACCTGTAACAATTTGATTTCTTCTTTGAAAAAATTAACGGCAGGAATAAACTTAAAAATTAGACAATTAACGTAAACTCTCGATAGTAGTGCCGGTATAAATTCGAAAGCTTCCAAAATTGTACCATCCCCCTTTCTTGAAGCCGAAAGGTCTGATAATACATTTCAGTAATAAAATCGAAACTCAATAGTTGTACCACGGTATAACTATTGAGGGATTACGGTAAAATAAAAAACAGGCTTTTTCTAAATTTTTGAGACATACTGTATATATTAGTATTACAGATTTTCTGAAAGAGCATAAAAATCTCTTTCAGAAAATTTAGTTATTTTGTCGAAAAAAAAAAATCGGAAAAATTGCGTATTTTTCAGTAATTTTGAATCTAGTCCGAGGGAACCCCCATGGCCAATATTGAACAAAATTTTTTCTGAAACTAAAAAAATTCTGATAAAATTGTAGACTTTAGTTTTTTTCAATTTTTTATTTATAATTATTGAAAATAAAACGAAAAAGCATCAATTTTTGACAAAAAGACAAACGGGACGTTTTTTGCTGTTAATTCAAATTATTTATTTATTATTGGTAAAAGTTTTTTCCATAAAAAGTTACCCTTTAGATATTTTATTAAGTCGCATTTCTTGTCGAATTGAGCATTTAACCGATTTAATTTTGAGTGATCATCTTTCAATTATCTAAGATTTAGTGACGAATTAAAGCTTAATATTTTTTTCCCTATTTAAGGTGATTATATGGCATATGGAATTGCGAAAAAGTCAATTAGAAGAGCTCAATTCAATGCCTTTATATCCAACAGAAGATATTATATGGAATGAGAATTTAGTACCAAGTGATTTTAAACAATCGACATTTCACGACACGTGTCTCGCTCTGCCCAAATTAAATCTTCAATTTTTAACTCTAAACGATTATTTAATGCGTAATTTTAATTTATTTCGCTTGGAATCAGCGTATGAACTACGCCAAGACATAGAGGATGCTTGTATTAAACTAAAGCCTTATTATTCATTTGAGGAACAAAGTGTTTGTTTTTCATCATGGTCAAGAATGGCACAACCAATAACTAATTTCACGTTAATTGAAGTAGCCAGCCCGAATGTCGGAGAACAAGCACCGAGTAAAGTAAGAGCTCATGTCTCTTTTGATATAGAGTTTATGAGAGACGATGTGCGTAAAGAATGGGAAGGTTTAAGAAAATACGACATTGGATTCTTAGTCACACTAAGACCAATTAATTCTAGAGAACAAAAATATGATCCTAAAGATTCTTTTTTGAATCAAATGGGTCTTTTGTGCGTACGTGGATGTGAAATAGAAGGTATGTTGGGTTCTGATGGTAAGCTCATAGAAGAAGGACCAATGCACTCGAAGCCTAAGTTTACAGACAATGTGAGAACATTTAGGATTAATTTAGACCGTAATCAATACAAAATTGACAATGATAAATTCATAGCTGCTCAAGCAAAAGAGGATTTGTACACGACATTTAACGTTTTCGTGCGACGTCGACCCAAAGAAAATAATTTCAAGTCAATTTTGGAATCAATTAGAGATTTGATGAATACTAATTTTGTAGTTCCGGAATGGTTAAGAGACTTGTTATTGGGTTATGGTGATCCGAGTCAAGCACATTATAAGAGTCTTAAAAAACCCGAGCCCATAGCCACTTTGAATTTTAATGATACATTTTTAGATTATGAGCATTTGAAAGCGAGTTTTCCGAACAAGGAATTAGTTCTAAAGGACGGAAAATTTTCTGCACCGTTTAAATTAACGTTTGAAGATTTAAAAGAGGCGAATGATAGTGAGAAAATTATTGTTGAACCTTATACACCAATTAATCGTGGACCTTATCCAAAAGATATACCAAAAAAGAATCAAGTTAAATTTACACCTACTCAAGTGGAAGCTATAAAATCAGGTAATTATACTTTTTATTGGCAAGAAAATTAATATAACTTGTTAGTTTTTTCTAATTTTTACTTGGTTTTAATCGGTCGTAAATAAAATTCGGAAATATAACGTCAGATAACGTCACATTACAAATTAATCTTTTAATCAAAATTTTATATTATTGAAAAAATCTATTTTTTTTTTGTTTAATGCTTGGAAAATATAAATAATACTTTTTGAGATTTTGATTTTATGTTAAAAAGCCTTAACGCGGCATATTTTTTAATTTTTTTAAGAGCTAGTCTAGTCACATTTTTTAAGTTGTACACTACATCTCTGAAATTAGTTGACAAGTTTTTAAACAGATCTTAAGAGGGTCTTAATCATCCCATGGGAAATGTCTTAAGACGTATTAAGCACTTAAGCAAAAAAATAGCCTCTTAAGCAATTCTTAAGAGGATTAAGAAGATATTGTACAACAGAAAACTCTTAAGCAGTAATTTTTAAAAAAACGTCTTAAGAAAAAACATCCTCTTGTTCTGAAAATTTTTACAAATTTTCATGTAAAGAGGTACCAAATTTTCGAGACATTTTCATGCTTTTTGCTTAAAATTAAGAAGAAAAATATACAAGTGTAGGGGCCGTATCTGAGTATTTTTTCAAGGCTAAATTTAGAGATACCCCAGGGTGTATTACTGTAAAAATTGATTTTTTGCGAATTTAAGATTTAAGAAAACAATATCTCTTATATTTAAAATTTTTAGGTTTTAAAAATTGTCTATAAATTTTGATTGAAAAAAAAAAATGAAGCCTTGATATTTTTATTTTTTAAAGTTTTTTGATATTAATTTGAATAATCTCTAATTTTTTTTTAAAGGTATGCAACCAGGTTTGACATTAGTAGTAGGTCCACCAGGTACAGGTAAAACAGACGTAGCTGTTCAAATAATATCAAATATTTACCACAATTTTCCGAATCAAAAAACTTTGATAGTAACTCATTCGAATCAAGCGTTGAATCAAATATTCGAAAAAATAATGGAATTGGACATAGATGAGCGTCATTTGCTTCGTCTTGGACACGGTGAGGAAGAACTCGAGACTGAGAAAGACTTCAGTCGATACGGACGCGTCAATTATGTCCTATCAAAACGTCTAGAGCTTTTAGACGAAGTTGATCGATTACAAAAAACATTCGACGATGTCCTAACCGACTCAGCTTCTTACTCATGCGAAACAGCTCTACACTTTTACACAAATTACATTCAACCTAAATGGGAGAGTTATATGTTAAAAATTCAAAAATTCCAAGAGGAAAAAAATTTAACTTTCGAAGCCCTCGAAAATTTATTTCCATTTTCAAAATTTTTTTTCAATGCACCACAACCTCTATTCAAAAAAGAATCTGTGGAAAACGATTTGGAAATTTCCAAAGGTTGTTTTAGATACTTGAGACGAATTTTTAAACAATTAGAAGAATTTCGAGCTTTTGAATTGATACGTAATGGCGCTGATCGAGCCGAGTACTTATTGGTCAAAGAGGCTAAAATAATAGCTATGACTTGTACACACGCTGCTTTGAGAAGACGTGACTTAGTCAAAATGAATTTTAGATACGATAATATCTTAATGGAAGAGGCTGCTCAAATTTTAGAAATAGAAACTTTTATACCTCTACTTCTACAAGACCCAGATCATAACGGAAACAATCGTCTGAAACGCTGGATCATGATTGGTGATCATAATCAATTACCACCAGTCATCAAAAATCAAACATTCCAAAAATACTCGAACATGGAACAGTCCTTATTTACTAGATTTGTCAAATTGGGCATACCGAGTGTTGATTTAGACGCACAGGGTAGATGTCGTGCAAGTCTATGTGACTTATTTAAATGGAGATATAAAAATTTAGGAAGTTTAAGTCACGTAAATGAAAGAGACGAATTTCAAAAAGCCAATACTGGTTTTAAATACGATTATCAATTAATTAACGTAGAAGATTTCAACGGTGTTGGTGAGAGTGAACCACAGGCTTATTTCTATCAGAATTTAGCCGAGGCTGAATACATAGTCGCTGTTTTTATGTACATGAGAATGATTGGTTATCCTGGTGAGAGTATTAGTATTCTTACTACTTATAATGGTCAAAAACATTTAATTAGAGATGTGTTGAGGAAACGATGCGCCAAAAATCCAATAATTGGTTTGCCTAAAAAGATAACTACTGTTGATAAATATCAAGGTCAACAAAATGATTATATACTTTTATCTCTCGTTAAGACTCGTAATGTTGGTCATTTGAGAGATGTTAGACGTTTAATTGTAGCCATGTCACGTGCTCGTTTGGGCCTATACGTTTTTGCTAGGTGTCAATTGTTCAAGAGTTGTTTTGAATTGACACCAGTATTTAATATTTTGTTAAAAAGACCGACTAAACTGTGTCTATTGACTAATGAGTTTTATCCGACTACAAGAATGTTAAATGATGAGGTCAACGATGAGGGTGTTATGTTTGTTAATGATATGCCTCAAATGACACAATTTGTTTTTGACTTTTATAAATCGAGACTTGAAGCATGGAAAAAGAATAAAATTGAAATGGAATTGGTTGAGAAGAGAGTGATGCATGAGGAGAGAATGAAAAAGTTGGATGAGGAAGAAAAAGTTTTGAGGGAAAAATTGGAAATTGCTGCTGAGAAATTGAGTAGAAAAGATCGATTGAGAATACAAGAGGATGAATCGAGTTCGGAAGAAGAAGAGGAAGGAGAAAATGAACAAACACATGTAAATGAATCTGAAAATAAAAACGAACAAGATGGTAGTCAAATGGTAGCAGAAGAAACAAATGATGTCTCAAGTGAACAGCAAAAAGATGATAATAAAACTGAAGAAACTGAAACTCCAGATGGAAATGGAGAAATGCAGCAAGAAAATAATGATGAAAAATCTGAACAAGAAGAAGCTCAAATGGAATAAAATATAATATAAAAATAAGATTTTTTTTCTTTGTAAAATTTTATTATTTTTTAAACAGTAAAAATTTTGATTAGTTTTATGTCTTTTTTTAAAAATGATTTAGTGACTCGTATTTTTCTAAGAATGAGTTAACTCCAAATCAGAGTCATTAGTCCTACAGCGACTCGGCTTAAATCTGAATTGTTGGTTGTTGGAAAAATCAAATTATCTTTTAATTAGTTGAAAATTAAATGAAAATTTATGGATACCTGAAAAACACGCACCAGGGTGCGTCAACAGGAAAAAGGACTTTTTGATATGTTTTTATATATCAAAAAATTTCTTTTTTTCTGCTCTTTATAATTTAATCGAAATTAATTAACTAGATAATTTTTTCATCTAACGTAAATGCTCGATTTTTATGACATGTCATTATTCCAAATAGTGACATGTCGTTATGTATCGAACAGTGGTTGAAAAAATCAATCTATTACATGTCATAAAACCCGAAAATAGGCCTTTTTTCGAGAAATTGGTAACCATTTTTATGACATGTCGCAAATATAGGAAATAAAGGGAAAGATGTATATTAAATTGGGCAATTAGATATATAAAAAAAATAAAAAGAAAAATTAAGGGACATAATATAAATATTAAATTGGGCAGGAAAAAAAGATAAGAAAATTACTTACCTAAATTTTCTAAAATAAATAAAAAAAATAAAAATAAATTGGTGTGAGATGAAATTTAAAATTTTTTTTTTTATTTTTGAGTAAAGGAACGGTCATGTGAAAAACAGAATTTAAAAAAAAAGTGTGTGAAAATAAAAAATTAACAATCCTCTATGAGGGATTAATTTTTTTTAAAACGTTCACTGTTCAAATAATTGAATATTTAAACTTTTTTTTTCGAAAAATATAACAAAACAAAAATTGATTTAAATTAAAAAAAAATCAAAGAAATAATAAACTAAGCGGATAAATTGATTAACGTTTGATCGATTGGGTAAGTTATTTTCTTTATTATATAATATTTATATTAAATTGGGCATATTTCCTCTTATTTTTTTACTTTTTTTCCTATATTTCAGACATGTCATAAAAATGCTTACCAATTTCTCGAAAAAAGGCCTATTTTCGGGTTTTATGACATGTCATAGATCGATTTTTTCAACCACTGTTCGATACATAACGACATGTCATAAATATAGGGTATCCTATAATAATGACATGTCATAAAAATCGAGCATTTACGTTATTTCAAAAAAGTACTTTTTGCCCGAAAAATTTGGACCGGTGAAAAAGTACCCGTCACGTTTTTTCAAAATATATTAAGAAACTATTTCTTTAATTTCGGCCTTAAGAATTCAGATTTTGAGGTTAATTTTCAAAAAAAAATATTCTTTTGATGGCAAATCTCAAATTAGAGCCCTTGGATCAACTAGATTCGCTAATTTATTCAAAAACTCCACCATCCAACGACTCGAACCATTAAGCCAACAACTGTTAAAACAAAAAAAATAAATAAAAGTTGTCCATTCTTTTCATTTCATTCATATCATCACTGCTTTCCCCTAACACTAGAGGTACTTTTTCCTCTTGATCAAAAAAGTTTTGTTTATCAAATAAGAGTTTTAATGCTTCGTTTGATTTTCAAGTGGATATTTAGCATAAGAAATAAAATCTCCTTAATTGTTGGACAAAATAAAAAAATCTTTGAAAAAAAAAACGAATATTAAACGTATCAATTGTTATAGTAAAAACGATTGTAATAATTTCTATTTTAAAAAGTTAATTGCTAATTATTTCGCATCATTTCCTTTAAGATCTTATCTCTTAAAACTATACCTTTTCGGTAAAGTAACACTGAGTGTAATTCAAAATCAAGCGAACTTTCCTTAACTCTTATTTATTGTCACAATCAAATGAAAAAATTGTTTCAAACTTAAAAATAATTAAGCTATCTTTAAAAATTCTTTAAAAAAAAACAATTTTAGTAATTTAAAACCCAAATATTCAGAATCAAAAGAATTTGAGTGATTTACTGATATGGGTAGCTAATTTTTATGGTGTTATAAAATGAGGAGTTCTATTTAAACAAAAAAGAAATGATTAATATAAAATTATTTATAAAACTGTATTTTTATGTGACTATCATAAATTTATTTTGGTCACCTAATTTAGTAGGATTCTATGGTCACATATTAGGTGACAAACTGGTCACAAAATGCAAAATGTTTTCTCCAAAGTTTCGATGAATAGATTTTTTGATTTTTTTGTTTTTCAAATTTATTTCGAAACCCTAGATCCTTTTTTTTACCAAAGGTCGTTTATAAATAATTAAAATTCAATGGAGAATAATCTTCCGATTTTTTTTATTTTTAATAACATAGAACTTTATTTTAAGATTCATTTAATATTTAAAAGCTAAACATAAAGATTCCTATTTAAATAAAAGAGAATTTAGGAACAAAATTTATTCAAGTTTTTTGAAAAAATGAATAAGCTATTTTTTCTTTCATTTTTGTATTGTAATGCTTATGGTAAAAATAAATAATAATCTTTAAAAAGTTATTTTTTTCTATCAATATTTTTTTATTTAAAGGTTTTGAAAACTTGACAAATAAATTTATTCGAGTAAATGAGCATGGTAATAAAACTAACGCTAAATTAAAAAGAATCAATTGTCTTCGTAAATGTTTAAGGCTAACTAATTGCATATATGTGTCATTTGATTTTTCTGACTGTTCATTCTTTTCTTCATTTGAAGCCTTTAAATTTCTTTCTCCAAATGAAATTGATTTGTACAGAAAAGTTGAATCCAAAAGGTAAAACTGAAATTTAAGATGTAAATTTATTTTTTTAATATAATTTTAATCTACTTTAATTTTTTTTTTTTAAAGACCAAATCTTGTTTATTATTGGGTTGTACAAAATGCCAAAATAAAAGAAATAGTAAATAAAAATGATTTATATACGCCTTCAAACATGTTTTATACAAGTGATAGATTTGGAAAGTCAAATTCATCTTTTCATTTAGACAACGGTTATGTTATATTACCACCTATTGATAAACTCGATATAGCATTTACTATTATGGCATGGGTAAAGTTACATTCGTACAAAGATAATCAGAGATTACTTGATTTTGGCAATGGTGAAAGAAGTGATAACATTATAATTTCATTATCTGGTCTACAAACTTCTTTATATTTTTATATTTATCATGGAAGTACTAAGTATTCTATTAATTCAAATTTAATTTTGCCGCTTTTTAATTGGCATCACTTAGGTTTTGTAGTAACTGGTGGTTCGTCTTATATTTATCTAAATGGAAGTCTACTTGAACATAAAAATCATAATGTATCAAATATAATTAGGAAAATAAATCGAACTAAATCGTATATTGGAAAAAGCAACTGGGCTTCAAATCCAAATGTCGATAGTGAATTTGATGATATTAAAATTTATAATGGTGTTTTAACCCAGTATGAAATCAAGGACGAATACCTTTCAAATTTTTTATAAGTGTTTTAATATTAGCAAATTAATTTTATTATTTAATTTTTTTTTTATTTTAAATTAATTGTTTATTTATTGAATGAAAAAGCAGCAACTAGACGATAAGGGTCAGATAGCCTTGACGGTGGACTAACTATATTTTTTTAACGATAAAAACTCTTGAATTTAAAAAAAATAAAAATAAGTGTTAAATTTTTTTTGTTGCTTTTTTTATATACATCATCGTTTTACTTAAAAGTAAAACTAGAATGCCTCGTTTTTAAATTAAACATGAGGAAAAATACAACATATGAATGCTAAAAAAAGGCTTCTTATCAAATTAAGGGCTACCAATTAAAAGTACAGTCGAGTAAAAAAATTAAGTTCGGATTAATATTCCAAATTAAAAAATTTTAAAACAACCAAAATTTTTCATAAATATTTTTATTTAATTATTATTAATTATTAATCGCTCACGGTCTTGCGTAAAAGTTGAGATAACTTTCTACAAGAAAATAGGTGGTCGTAACTGGTCTTGATAATTTTCGACTCGGAAAGTATGCCGAGTTATTTAAAGCCTTACTAGGACCGGTCCGTGTTTTAGTAACACCAACTAAAATTACACTTGTTATCTTTATAAAATTTTGGAAAAAAAATTTGAGACCAATTTTAAGTGAATTTGAATTTAATCTCTTAGATAAATTCTTCATTCGAGTCAGTTTGAACTTCGAGATTATCAATTTTGATTTATTAAATTATAGTTTTACTTTTTCACAGGCTTATCCAAGCGGTTCGAACCATCCTTTCAACCTGCATGCTTTTTGAACTTTAATAAACAATTAAAGGGTAAAACGAAATTAGAAATAAGAATTATTTAAAGAAAAAACATAATAAAAAAGTACGATTTTAGATATGAAAAAGGAAAATTTAGGTTATAAACTTTCTTAATTATTAAAAAAATTAAATACATTTTTTTTGATTGGTTTAATAGGAGGTAAAGGTGATGACTGTTGATTAGGTGGTGGCAATTGATTTGCTTGTGGCATTGTAACAATATTGGCAAAATATCTTTCTTTTTCTTCTTTCAACTGATTCAATTCTCTTTTAACAGACACAAATTCTTTAAAATTAAAATTCTTCAAATCAGATTTGTATCTGTCGACCTCTTTTTGCAACATGATTAAACTATCACTTTGCTTTTTCAACTCAATTTCCATCACTTCTTTATCTTGTTTTAATTCATAATTCTCTTTTTCGAGTTTTAAACACTCATCCATGAATCTTTCGATTACATCCTTATTCTTTTTTTCCATTTCGTCGATTAATAATTTTTGTTTTTCTCCCAATTCAAAACTCTCGTTTAAATTTTTCGTCAATTCAATTATTCGATTGTTAGCCAATTCTAAATCTTGCTGCCTCGTGTTCAAATTACGAATTAATTCCTCATTTTCGAGCAAACATAAATCGAATTTTTCTTTGTATTTCTTGAACTCATCAACCTCGTTACTAAGAGTCAAATTAATTTTTATATATTCACTTAATTTTTCATTACTAATATCCAGTGATTTTTGACAATCTTCTAAACGATTACTTAAATTTCTATTATTCAACGTCAATTCATTTAATTTTAAATTAAAATTCTCTTTTTCTAACTCTTTTTCTTGTTTTAAAATATCTAATTCTTGAGTTAAATTTTTTATTATTTCCTTATCGGTCCAATAATCCTCGTCACATTGAGTTTCACTGTCATTTTTAGGAATAATTACAGCTGTTTTTTCTTTGATGATTACAACAGGAGGTGGTGGAGGAGGTGGAGTTGGAATTTTTGGCTCAGGTAGTTCGAAATCAGCTTGACAACTTTTTGTTTCAGTGTACACTGGTTCAGGTAGAATGACATTTTCAGGACTCTGAGTGTATGGTTCAGTTAAAATTCCTTTATCTGAATGATCTACCAAAGGTAAAAAAGATTTGTATTCTAATAAATTTTCAAGTTCGCTTTCGACTATTTCTAATCGTTGTCTTAATTGTTTATTCTCGTTTAGACAATGTCTTAACTGTTTTAAAGTCTCTATTTGTCGATTTTGATTCCTTTGAGAGTAATTTGAATTGTGATCATTATTACCTAAGGATATAGACTCTGAGTCAGAGTCTTCATACATTTCTTCATCACTTATGTAATCATCCATCTTTCAAAAAATATACACAAAAATTTCAAATAGCCATATGAGGAATATTTTTTTTAAATTCAAAAAAATTAATTTCAGGTTTTTTTTTCAAGTAACCTTAGTTACCGAGAAGGTGTTTGTTTATTAAAAGTTAATTAGCATTTATAATTTGTGAATGATTACTATTGATATTTTTTGACAGTTTAGAAATAATGTAGCGATTAAATAAAATCAAATGAAGGTTTTGGTCAATGCTTTTATGTTGATCCAAGAGTTAGTTAATTTAATCGTAGATTTTTCAATTTAAATGATTTTTGGTTAAAGATCAGATTAAAACCAATATTTTCAATTAGTATATTACAAAACTCTGTCAATTTTCAAAAATTATTCTCAATTTAGGCTAATGTACAAATTCATGAAAAAAGACAAAAATAAAAATAAATTGTGCAAAATGTTACCATAATTAGGACTTTTTCCCCATTTTTAATCTTTGGTACCAACTAGTGGCTTAAAAAAGGAAAACTCAAAAAACTTAAATGTTCAGAACTAATCAGCTTTATGTTTAATGCTTAAAATATTAAGAGTTGTGGGTAAATCGTGGTTATTTTGGTGAAAAATATGTCTTAAACTTATTGAATAAGAAAAATCAATTTAACTTTTGGGGTATATTTGGATTCCTTGGTTTTTTGCAAATATAAAATCGACTAGTGGTTTTATCTGAGATAATAATTAAAAAATTAAGTCTTAAAATAATTTTTTCGGAGCTAATTAATATAATGTTCTTGTAAAATTTTTGTAGGAGTTGTAAAATTAAAATATTAACGTAATTACTCGATTTTAACGACATGTCGCTATATTATTTACCGAAATCATCTCGTTATAGAAACTTTTACAATGTGTTTAAAAGACCCTGTGGTTAAACACAAATACGACATGTCGTTAAAATCAAGTAATTAAGTTAATTGTATACTGGTTGAGAGGCAAATCTTTTATTATTCATTACCATTAAAAATTGATGAAATAATTAAGTTTCATTTTGTTGACGTATACCCATCATATTTTCTAGTTTCAACTAATAAAGTCCCAGCAAAATCGCTCAGTATTTCATTTATCTTTATATACACTATTACCTCGTTCCTCGCAGTAAAGACTTAATATTGATTTAATTATACAATTTGTCGAATTTCGCTTTAAAAATGTTGATCGATGGAGCTTCAAGTGTTTTGGAATCAAGTTTATCCCAGCTATTCACTTTTCTGTTTTTGATACCAGAAGTTTTGGATGATAAACTCGATAAAATTTTTTTGAAAAATATGTTACACTTTAACTTCGTTAATCTGGCTCAATTGGTGGAGTATTATTATGTCGGCCTATCGAATAGTACGGATTATAGAGTTAAAATCATATTGTACTAAATACGAAAAAATCTAATGTTTTAAACTTACTTTAAAACGTACAATTTTGAACTAAGTTAGGCATGTTAAAGTTTTTTGTCAATTTTCTTTTTTTCAATTTTTTTGATCAACAAAAAATTTGCAGAAAAACTTTTTTATCGCAAAATTTCAGAAATTTCTGAATTCTGTGTCAATTTGAACACCATTAAAAAATTCGGCTGTCCCTAAAATCCGGACACGGACACGGACAGCCGGACACGGAATTTAAGCTATCTAAAACCCGGACACGGACCAAAAAACAAGCACACTAAAATCCGGACACGGACCGTTCGAAAAACTCCTAAAATCCGGACACGGATCTGTATTTACTAAAATCCGGACAAGGACACACGGACACGGACAGCCGGACACGGAATTTTAACTATCTAAAATCCGGACCCGGACTGAATTTTTTTGAAATACTAAAATCCGGACACGGAATTTTTTTTTAAAACACTAAAATCCGGACACGGACCGTTCGAAAAACTCCTAAAATCCGGACACGGATCTGTATTTACTAAAATCCGGACACGGACAGAATAGAAAAAATTTTTAATATTAAATTATAAAAACGGAGTTTTATTTAAACGAAGAGAGTAAAAACAAAAAAAATTTTAACATTTTAAATTTAAATTTTTTAACTCTTTTTGGACTTATTTTTTGATTTGGCATCTAAAATGCACAACAAACTAGAATTACTTTTTTAGTAAAACTTTGCCTATGCGATGAAAAATCAATATTTAGAACACTTGCCGTGATGGATTCCGCGGCGACTAAAAAATTAATTTTTAAATTGATTGCAAACTCTAATTTTTAACAATTGCATGAATTTTTTTATTTATATTTTTTAAATTCCGTACTTTAGTGTTTAAAATATATCAGTCCGTGTCCGGATTTTAGTGTTTTAAAAAAAAATTCCGTGTCCGGATTTTAGTATTTCAAAAAAATTCAGTCCGGGTCCGGATTTTAGATAGTTAAAATTCCGTGTCCGGCTGTCCGTGTCCGTGTGTCCTTGTCCGGATTTTAGGGATAACCAAAAAATTCTAATTTAAATACGCAATTAAAATTGAACAATTTTTTGCAGGCGTTGTCAACAGGTGCATCATATTTTGCTTCACTATGCGTCATTTTTTTTCGACCAAAAGTCCTTTTAAGTTTTTTGCAGAGCGATTTTTGTTGGTCAAAAAAATTGAAAAAAAGAAAATTAACAAAAAACTTTGGTCTAGTCTATTATGTATTATGTAGCAAATCATGTTCACGATATCTTCACCTAATTATTTCTACCCCGAATAGAATAAAAAATGTCACATATTTAAAAAAATATGTTTTCAGTAAATACATTGATTTTTAGGGTATGTTATTAGTCTTGAATTTCTCACATGCAGATTCTCATTCATTTTTAAATTGATTTATACTATATGTCTTTTATTTAGGTCTTAAGCGTCCCATGGGCAATGTCTTAAGACTTCTTAACCAATCTCTTAAGCATGTTTTTCGGAAAATTTTCTTAAGCATTTTTGCTTAAGACGGACTCTCTCAAGCAATATCTTAAAATCCTCATATTTTAATGAAAACATTTTCGAAAAACGTCTTAAGAAAAACATCGAATTAAACAACTCTTAAGGATTGCTCTTTGACTGCTTAAAATCTCTTAAGACTCTGTTAAACAACGTCTTAAACAGACTGTCAACTTATTTCAGAAATGTACTGTAATGACAGAGTGTAAGCAATTTTTTTAAGAATTTTGTCCTAACATTTTTTAATAAGGTCGTAAAAAAATTAACACTATTTTTTAAAATTTATTTTTAAATTTAAATGAGCATTTTTTAATATTAGAAAACAATAATATAAAAAATTAAGGACTATTAAAGAATAAATTGTTTTTATTTGTTTATGGAAAAAATAATACACTGAGAAATAATAAATGGCACATTGACCAAAAGGATATTTTGTATTTACGTAGTTATCTTAATTTTACTATTTGTTAATTTTCGAAATGAATTATTAATTTTTGATTCTTCATTAATTGTAATTAACTTAAATGTCGATATACACTTTGGCTTAGGTTTTTGTCTAGAATTTCGTCTAACTGTCAAAATTGGCGGCTCGGCAACATATTTCACTGTTTTTCTATAGCTATCGGTATTTTGTGCTGATACTACATTGAACAAATCACTAAGATCAAACGATCTAGCTGAATGATTCATATGACTTTCCATATGATGCAAATTTAAATTAGTATTAAAACTTCTTCTGATACTTGAACTAGCCGTACTTCGTGCACTTGACTCACTTGTCTTCAACTCACTTTCTGATTTACTACTAACATAATTATCAGCTCTAATTGTATTGCCTGTCAATTCAATTAGAAAATTAATTTCTGGTTTAGGTCGCATACTTTTCGGAAAGTGATGAATTTTTGAATAATTTGAAAGAGCTGATGAAGATGTTGTCGAAGGAAGATAGGAATTTTCCGAAGATGTTGAATTTCTCTTAAAAAAACCCTCATTGTTTATTTCAGGTGAATTTTTTCGAATTTTTATTAAAGGTATAGTTGACATACAGATCGATTTTTTCATCGTATTCAACTCGTTTAGTTTATGCTCGTTTATAACTTGAGCTATAGCGGGTAGAATATCGGGATTTTTCTCAACCTCCGTGTCCAAACTATCAGATAATTGTTTCAACTCGTTGAAAATTCTCAATTTACCTTTCATTTTAGCATTATTTATTTCGATTTCATTTATTTTTAAGTAATTTTTAAACAATTCCATTTGACCTTCTTTGGTCCATTGTTCAGCATCGAAAAAACTCGACTGATCGGCTTGATTCTTACTAGCATTTCCTATTTTTAAAATTAAATCAGCTGATTCAAAATAGTTTAAACGACAAGCCAATAAATAAGGAGTTATTTTATTAATCTTATCAGGTATATCTACATTTATTTTATATTTGGAACAAGTGTTTAAAATATTTTTTAAAATTTTCAAATTGTTATTTATGACTGCATAGTGGAGTAGAGTCTTGCCGAAATGGTCCGTTTTAGTCAAGTCTAAATCAGTTATATAATTTTTTAATAAATAATCGAATTCGGTGTCTAATTCTCTAATGACACAATGGAAGAAAACATTTTGGCCATTTTTATCCGTGTCTAAGAGATCGATTAAATTTTGTTGTAGTAAAAATTTGAACATTTTAAAACGTCGCTTAGGATCTTTTATATCCAAACTAATCATTAGGATATTATGTGAATTCGATTTGATTTTAAAATTGTAATTGTGCCGCATGAATAAAAGCAATTGGGAATATTGGCTATTTAGTATGGCCTCGATTATTCGATGTGACATTTTTTTCTATAAAAAAATTTTTTTTTTCTTTAAAATAAATAAAAATTATTATAAAAAAAATTTGTCCATAAATTTAGATTATTTTTTTTTGTGATTTTTTTTTATGACTTTATAGCTCTTGTCCAAGAATTTAATCGTTTCTATAGAATTTGGAGAGTTTATAGATTTTTAATAGAATATTGACCATTATGTTTCCAATTTTTGCGTTAATTTAAATAAACTAGACTCGTATTTGATCGATTTCTTTGTTTTTTAAATATTTTTTTTTCTTAACTTTACGAATAGAAACTGGCGTGATTTTAACCTATTTACCACAAAACAATGTGATGTGGTAAATATTGTTTTATTTATTTTGTGTTAGACAACTTAAAAATTGAATTAAAGTTTGAAAAAATATTTTTTAAATATGGTTCAAAACTGAAATCGTTCCATTAAAAATGTTCGAGCTTGTCGCTAACTTATTTAACCGTATTTAAGTATACAAACAACTATTAGAAAAATTTTCAGAACAGTAATTTTTGCCTATAAACTGCGTTCTATACAATTTGTAAGATAAATTGGGATCCTTTGAGAAAATGGACTTCCTTTTTCATGCCCTTTAACAAAAAATGATGCAAAAATTTATTTTAAATTTGACTAATAAAGGAAAATATAGGGGCTGCGCTGTTCTAATAAATATAAAATAATCAAAAAAATTAGCTAAGTATGCTATTAGGGTATCATTTTGTAGCTATTTTGACGCTCTTTCATATGCTATCTTAAAATATTGGAAAATACGGAAACCGCACCCGGGTGCGCTGTTTATCGTAAATTGGGGGTGCGCTTTTTTCAAGGATCCAAAAATTGCGCTATGTAAATTAAACAAAAATTTTTTGTTTAACTTCAAAAAAACGAGAATAACTACCTTTTTTCCTAGGATTTTGGGTAAATCAACTCAATTTTCGTTGTTTGTTTTTCAATTTAATATTTTTCAGTCTGTTCAGAATTTTTTCATTCATTATGTATCCAGATAACCGTTTTTCTCAAAATTTCTAATAAAAATTTTTTTTCCGAAATTAAAGAAACTATTGAAAAATGGAAGAAAAAAAATGATATGTATTTTTTAAAGAACCTTAAAGTATTTGGTTCAAATTACATACGTCAAATTTTCATAAGAATCCAATAAGTCCTTCAAGTTAAAATTATTTACGACACTTCACGTGTTAACACTTGTTCTTAAGCTGTTTAAGACGTCTTGAGACATTGTCTTTGGTGTTTAAGACTCTCTTAAGATTTTTTAAAAAACTTATAAACTCATTTCAGAATTGTAATGTAGAGAAGAAAAACAATAAAAATTTTTTAAAGTAATTGCTCAATTTTTAACGACATGTCATTAAACCCGAATACCCAGCTTTAACGACATCTAGCCATAAAATTCTGACATTTTCATATGATAATGATTTCTTTAATTTTTTTTATTTTCGTTTTCCTTTCTATTAAAAAAAACTTTTAATAAAACGCTTTCTTAAATGACTACTTCCATAATAAAATTTTTCTGGTCACTCAATTTATGCTACCTCATAAAATCTACAAC
The DNA here is from genome assembly GCA_002922825.1 of Brachionus calyciflorus. Lineage (NCBI taxonomy): Eukaryota > Metazoa > Rotifera > Eurotatoria > Ploima > Brachionidae > Brachionus > Brachionus calyciflorus. The sequence goes on along the minus strand of NTPY01000222.1, from coordinate 12,887 downwards.
AAAAAATTTAAAGGGATCGATCTAACTCGAAAATAAAGAAGCTTGAGTTTAAATCTTGCTTATTAAAGCGATGTCGAAAAGCCCGATGTATGATTGGCAACGACTCTAGGTCAATCACTGATGATGAATTTGAGTATTTAAAACCAAAAAAAAATGTGAAAAAATTGTTTCTTGTTTACTTTTTTTGGCTTTTTCATTCTTTTTGATAAATTTTTTTTATGTTCTGCATCTTTTGCCTGCTTGAAATAAATTATTCTGGGAAAATTTATTATGCGGAAAACAAATTTTAAAAGAAAATTTTGAAAAAGCGTTGCGACGAACCTTAAAAATTACATTGAAACTTAAAAACAAGAAAAATCTTCAAATTTAAATACGAAGTTTGGTATTTCACATTATTTTATGAAAGAGGGCTCTGAGCTGAATAGAATAATATTTTTTTCTTCCTTGTCTGAATTTTCCTTACAATGAAAATTCAGATCAAAAAGACTACACATTTTTTAGTGGTCATCTTTGAATAACAATGTCTCGTGTCTAACAACAATCTGGTAAGAAAAAATTTATCCTTGACAAAATGTGAGATGATAAGCTTTAAAATGATATATAAAACTAAGGTTTTGCGTGAAATCCGTCCTTTTAAAATTAAGGGAAAAAATTATATGTATAAAATCCGAAGCTAGTAATCATAGAATTATTTTTTTCTAGGTTTCAAAAATGACACCTAAAAATTTTTGTGAAAGCTCCTCGATAATATCTTTTGAAAGTCATAAAAAAATCGGGTTTAAAGATAAGTTATTTAAATAACAAAATATCTTAAGAAAAGATTTTTTTGTTCTGTAACTTGGGTCATTAAAATTACATAACAAAATTTATTAAGTCTAATAAAATTTTATCACTTTTTTTAACTTTAACAAAAGTAAATAAATTTTCTAAAGGTAGATTTTTTGTTAAAATTTTATTGGTAAGACTAACCTTGAAGCCTACTGACTTAATAAATACAATAATAAATCAAAAAATTAAGTAGTCAACTTACTAAAAAAAAAAGTATTGTTACTTTATTATAAAGATTGAAAGTTATTTAATATTTTTCTAATTGTTCATTCATAACTTCCACTTTCTGTCACCAATACAAAATTTTATTTTTCTAAAAGCTTTTGTGTTACTTGTGAGAAGAAAAAAATTAAAATCACTTTTTTTAATTATTTTCTCTTGTTGATTTATTATGTTTACGAGGCTACGTTATGTTGTAAATTACTTTTTAATTGCTTAAGTAATAATAATTGGTTTTAGCTTTGATGCTCAGAACTAAAAAATCAATTTAACAGAAAATTAACTCTCGGCTATCAATAAACTCAACTCTACTTAAAGCAAAAACAAATATTTTTCAAAAAAAAAATTAATAAAATCAAATTTTAATTTTTTAAAATCAAAAGATTTTTCGATTAAAGTCCAAAATTTAACTAAAACTAAAGAGCATAAACATCTTTTATCTTTGGAATTACGTAAGGGGTTAATTCAGGCTTGATTTGCAGCAAAATTTATTTAAAACATAAGTTCCATTCGCCGGTTTTTTTTTATTAAAATTGTACATCAATGAATCTAATTTAAAAAAAACTTACCATTTATTACTTATAAAGCATGTTTCTTTTTTAAAAAGCTTCATTTTTATTTATTGCGTTCCTTTATAATCGATGAATTAATCAACTATTTTTTTATGTACCATGGAACAACTCACTTTTTATTCCATGGCACAAAAATAAAATTTTCAAAATCATTGAAATTATCCTAACTAGTACGCATTTTGTTCCTCGACTTTTCCTCAACTCTTCCTCTGAAGAAAACATTCAATAAAAACTAATATTTTATAACGTTTTTTTTGAAACTCTCCCTTTCCTGAGAAAGAAAAAGAAAAGAAGAGGAAGAGTCGAGAAAGAGGAAAGGAAAACAATCGTACACTTGAGCTTTAATTTGCACTGTAAATATATAACTATAAATTAGGCTAATTTTTAAAAAAAAAAGAGGCATTTGAGAGTCAACAAAAAAATTTTAAAACTTAAATTTTAACCGCTATTTTTAGCTCTTTTGTAATATTTAAAAATTATTTTAAAATTTTTTTTGACTCTCAAATGCTCCGTTTTTTTAAAAACTTGCCAATAAGATTTTTATATTATAAATAAATAAAAAAATTAATTTTTTTTAATAATTTTTCCATTAGAAAAAATTAGAAATTCCAAGTGATCTGATGATTTGTACCGTCATAGTTTACTATTAAAAAATGTATACAGACATAAAATTGTTACATGGTACTGAAAAGAACAATTTGTACTTAGTACTAAAAATGGGGTTATACGGTAGTTTAATAGGTTTAATTAAACTACCGTATAACCCGATTTTTAGTACTTTCAATCTATATAAATTGAAAAATTATTTAATATCAATGTACATTTAAGGCTTCGGCTTATATAACCAATTCAACTTTTTGACCTAATTTGTGTTGTACTTAGCCTTATTACAATTATAAGAATAAATGAGGACAAAATATAAGAAAAAAAAAGATCAATTTATTGCTTCCTTTACTTTATTAGCAAATAATTTTAAATGTTTTGAAAAAAAAAGTTGATTTTCTTTAAATTTTTTAGATTGTAAGTTTATTAAATCCAAAGAAATGAGTTTTTTTTTTTATTAAAGTTTATTTACCAAATTATAAAATTAAACATAACAAAAAGCAGTTAATTTGAAGAGTAAAAAAAATCAAAAAAGAAAATAAACATTTATTAAGTTTTTCAAAAAGAAAATTTTCTTATATTTGTCAAACATTAGAGTTAAATTGTTTTCTATTTTTGGATTTTATGACTTGAAGTAAATAAAGTAAATTATGGATCAAATCAGAAATTTTCGAGTTTATTTCTTTTTTTTTTTACAATTTTTCAGGCTTACTGTTCATTTTAAGATAAATATACTTGAAAAATACCAAAAAATTTCTTTAAATTTATATATTTGGCTTACTTTACTTATTAAAAAAAATGATCTATTCTTAATTCAAGTAATACACAACTCGATAACTCTTTTCAGAGTAAAAGAATTTGAACTCTGTTTTAGACTGCTAAAGTGCTAAAGCTAAAATAATTTAGCGGTATGTTCGAACATTTTCAAACATGTTTTCGAACAATCTTCGAGCATTATTTTTCTGTTCGAACAGTGTTGAGTTTTTGTTCGTGTTTCCGTTAACATATTTCAGCTTGGTACTTAATGTAAAACAGACCAATTACGAATTAGCCATAAAAATTACGAGTAATATTCGTAAAAATTTTTAAATTATTTAAATTAACACGAAGGACCAAAACAGCCGTTCTTGTTCTCGTTTTGATTATTTATTCAAAAAAGAATAGGTCTATTGCATTATGTGACCAAAGAATCCTACTGAATTAGGTGACCAGTAAATGAGTGACCAAAAAATGTAAATGATGGGTCACATAATTTGAAACTTGGTCATATAAAAAAAATTTTGGTCACTAAAAATTTAATAAAATAATAAAATTCAATAAAAACAGCGCACCCCCTACGCACCCCCAATTTTTTTCTCGTAATCCAACTCAGTTTTTCATGCTCTATCTGAATATGGTCTTCTTTTTTCATGTCCTTTAGCAAAAAATGATGTGAAAATTTAGTCTAAATTTGACTAATAAAGAGAATAAATCGGACTTTTTTCGTCTAAGACAAGAATAAACTGTTTAAAAATTTTAAATTTAAATTTATTCTGTTGAAAATGTAATTTTCAAGTTTTTATCTCTAATTTATCACTTTGGACGACTTTTTAAAAAATATTGAGTTTTTACTACAAATGTCCTTTAAATGTATTAAATGGCTAAAATAAAAATTTAAATCGGTTTTATTTTTGTACCGTACAAAATTAAATTTTTCACGTTTTTTAACGACATTCTATTCTAATTTTTTAGTCATAATTTTTTTTAATTTAAAAAATCCATTTTATTCTCTTTATTTTAAGGACATGAAAAAAGAAGACCATATTTAGATAGAGCATGAAAAACTGAGTTAGATTACGAGAAAAAAATTGGGGGTGCGCTGTTCTAATAAATAAAAAATTATCAAAAAAATTACTTTTAAAATTAACATTTAGGGTATCATTTTGAAGCTTTTTACGCTCTTTCATATGCTATCTTAAAACCTTGTAAATATTGAAAAATACGGAAACCGCACCCAGGTGCGTTGTTTATCGTAAATAGGGGGGTGCGCTTTTTTCAAGGATCCTCATTTTTTAAAATTTTTTGGTAATTGTCTCTGTCTAATATTTGGTCCCATAATTTTTCTTTTGGTCACATAATTAAATAAAAATTTGAATTATAAATTTTTAGAAAAAATTATGGTCACTTATTTACGTAATAAGCATTGGGAGGATTCTTTGGTCGAATACTAGGTGACCAACTGGCAGAGTTCGGGACTCGTAATTTTTTTGATGACTTGAGTCCGAGTCAGAGTCATTAGGACTAATGCGACTTGACTCAAGTCGGAGTCTAATGAAAATTTTTTCACGACTCTCGAGTCCGAGTCTGACTCACAAGTCTGACTCCGAGTCATTTCCAAGTCTTTGAATTGGAAAAATTTTTTTTAAAAAATACTAAAATTTTTTTTTGAATTGTACTTAATCTCATAATTAAGTTTAGAGAAATATTACGAAAAAAACAAATAAAATTCAATGAAAAAGTTAATTAATGAAACATGTCAAAAGCAGGCAAGTTGAGTTTAATTTTAAATAGCTCTTTATATGTACCTTAATTTTCTTTCAAAAAAAAAATATTGTCAATCGACCAACTCTAAGCTTGAATATCCTAAACTTTGATGGCCAAGTTAGCCAAACCAGGGAATAAACTTTCTCTTTCCATCAAAAAAAAGGGTCGATGTTTGAATCAAAATTACTTTATATTTTAAAAAAAAGACAGTTTTTTCAATAAATATTTGGATGTTTAAAAGTTATATGCTGTCGACAAAAAATTCGAAACAAACTTTTAATTTTTAATATATGAAAAACATTAGTTTAAGCCGAAATCCTAATATTTTGAATTCTTGTTATAAAAACGAGTCTTTTCAAGTCTTTTATCTATTTTAAGACTCGACTTGAGTCAAAGTCACTAAAATAATTTTGACTCAGACTTGAGTCTGAATCTTTTTTGTATCCTAATAAAAGATTCGACTCAAGTCAACAAAAAGTGACTCGAGTCAGACTCGAGTCGTGTTTGACTTGAGTCAAATTTTCGAGTCCCGAACTCTGCCAACTGGTCACATAATGGAAAAGACCCAAAAGAATTTGGTAAAAGTTTAGTAAAGTTTGATTTTTAGTTGAAATTAGTGATTATACTTATGAACAATAAAGTAATTTTGCGGAAATTTTCCGTTAAAAAATGACTAAAAAATATCTTTTTGAACCTTTTTTATGAATTTTACGAAAATTGTTCGATTTTGTCGCTAAATTATTTACCGTCGTTATAGTATCTTTTACATGTTATAAGATCCTGTCGTTAAACCCGAATACCCATCTTTAACGAAATGTTGTTAAAATCGAGCAATTACGTTAATTCCTTTTTTTTATTTGAACCAATTTTAATGAAAAAATATAAAATATAAATTAAAATGTTTAGACTCGAAAATTCACGAAAATTTAATTTGTTCAAGTGAAAATCAATTTTTTTTCGAAAATCTTAAAAAACTACGTAAATAATAAGAAAAAAATTAATATATTTCTTATAATATCAGTTCTTGCTTTTTTTCAAAAATTTCGAAAATATCGTAAATCGACTGGCATGTTTTCAAAAAAGGGAACATTTTTATGGGATGAAAAAAATAAGTAAAAAACTTTTTTAAAAGCTGTTTTTTGCTTATTAAACGTTTTTCAAATTGTGCTTTCAATTTTTTTATCGCCTATAAATGTTCCCTTTTTTTTTGAAAACTTGCTAACTGGAATTCTTGTAATTTCACAGGAATTTATGTAAACAGTTTTCCTAACAGTGCTTTCAAACTCTCTAAAAATTTTAAATCGAAATAGATGACAAAAAAATTATTTAGTTTTATATTCTAAAACTAGAGCTTTCAAATGAGCCTAAAATTTACAAAAATTTTCTCAAGTTAAAGCCATTTAAATTGGAAGTAATACAGCTTTTATGTTTAGTAAAAGAAAAAGTTAAAATTGATGAAAATTACAGTAAATTTTCGCTGTTTTTAGTTAGGAATTTTGGTTACTCTTTTAAAAAGGTTTCACGAAAGATTTATATTTTCTTTATAATTTGTGTATAACTTTGATTTTCATCTGCATAATTCAATTGGCGCATTTCTTTAAAATTTACCAACTTGGCCTAAATTAAAAAAAATGTGAAACATCACTTAAACTATTTATTAATATTCTTCAGTAAGCTATTAGGTGCAAGATATTCTTGCATACTGGACATTAGCCTGTTGAAATTTGTAATTAAATTTAAAAAAAAATAAAACATAAACTGTAAAATAAATTTATACCTCAAGTAAACAGCTTTTTAAAAACAATTTATTTTTTAATTAAAAAAATATAAAAAAATGATTGAAATTTGAACATTTAAGGCATAAAATATCAAAAAGCAATTGATTCTAGTGTGCTAGAATTCGTTTTTTCTAATTTACAAAATTCATTTTTAAATGAAACAATTTCCCTTTTTTTTTTCTTAAAATTAAAAATTTTCAAGAGGAAGTTTTTAAGAATAAAAAATTTGACGGTTACAATAAATTTCCTCAATAAATACCATGACTTAAATAAAAAAGAAATCTCAAACAAAATGATTACGTAATTGTAACACCAATAAGAACCAACCTTGAAATATTTTTTGGAGAAAGAAATAAAAAAAAATTCAAAATTTTTTCAAGAATCCCTAGGAATCAAAAATTAAAAATTAAATGAGTGTTTTAAACGTTTTTTTAAACAAGAAAGCGTTTAATGTTGAGACTTGAATGTTGAGCGAAATCAAAATATTTTTTTTTTAAATAAGCAAAATAAACTGTTATGTAATTTTGAATAATTTTTGAATTGATTTGTTGTTGTTGCTTGAAAATTGGCATTCAAATACTCGAGGCTAAAATGTATAATTAATTAAATACATTGTTTTTAAAATTTCTATTTTGCTTAAGTATTTAACAATCAAAAGGAAAAATATACTGAATATCAAGTAGCGTTTCACTTTTAATTTTTTGTTTCTTAAAAGATGTCTAATTATGAGTGAAATCCCTTTGTGACATTAAGAATTTTAATTTTTCAAAAGAACAAACATTAAAATTTTGTTTTTGTTTGATCGGAACAAGAGGAAACATTTAATCATATTAGTTGCTATAGTTAATGTTGATTTTCTAAACGTCAAGTTTTTATTTTCATATAAAATAAAAAAATTTAAATAAACATTTCAAGTATTAATTTTTTCACTTAAATATTTACCACTTTTACTATTCTTTTATGTCCAACTCTAATAAGAATTAAGCAGTAGTTTTAATGGAAAAGAAGCCAAAGCGTTAAGCAAAAATTATGCATCTTAAACAGCATTAAAATTAGCTTATCAAGAAAATTTTCTTTATTTTATTTAATTGAATTAGGGCATGAATATAATTTACATATTTAGATGCATTACAACAAATAACGATATCAGTTTTTTTCAAGATTATTTTCCCAACAAAAACCTTTCTTATCGCTATAAGCGACTTTTAAAAATGTAAAAATTGGGTATTAGAAAAAACAAAAAAAGGATACTTGAAAAAGACACAAATTCCGAAAATAAATCTTCAAAAGTGCTCGTAAACACCTCAAAAAATTCGTCTTTTAAAGCTCTTTCTTAATGGTTGATAGCTTTCGGTATTTTATTTATACGCCAAAAAATACTCAGATACACCCCCTACACTTACCGTGATAGAAATGCGTTTGTCACATGACGTCAATTAATTTTTTTAAATCCAGTAAAAAAATTAATTTTTCATGACAAAAAAATAATAATGAAAATTGATAACGCATTTTTTACTTATTTTGTTGTTCATGAATTTTTAGATTTTTTTATGTCAGAGAAATTATTTTAGACATCTTTTTGTCGAAATGGCCTTGTCTAAAATAATTTCTCTGAAAAAATAAAAAAATCGAAAGCTAACAACCATTAGAAAGAGCTTTAATAGACGAATTTATTAACGAGTACTGTGACGCGGCATTAAATAAAAAATTAAGGCTGTGCATTTTTCAGGTATCCAAAAATGAACACTGTACGAAGTTTTGAAAAAAAATCTTTACTATAGAATTACCTTTTGCTTGAAACTAGTATACCAAGATCTGTGACAACAAAAAATGCAAAAATTATACGTCGAAGATGCGGTAAAAATGAAATTTTCAATTAATTTTGACCAAATAAAAATTTGAGATACGAACAAAGTTTCTAAATAAAATTCTGTCAAAATTATTCCACCACGGAATTTTTCCCCTGAACAAATTCCTCGTTCCCAATCGTAAAAAGTCAAGTTCAACCTTTGCTTAAATCATTTGTATTTTTTGATTCGATCTTGAGCCGTAAGAAAAGGCGTTTAAGAACCGTATGATATTCATGGCAATCTTCTAATTTCTAGCTTTATTAACCTTAGCATTTTTGAATTGAGTATTGAAATCAACGACTGAATTTCTGTAGCTTAAAGTATGGTATTTTCTTTTATCTCTAAAAAATATATGCTTCGTCTCGAAAATCTTCCGGAGCCGCTAAGGCTTAAATTTGTTAATTTCAAAGAAAAATTGTCAAAACAAGTTAGAGAATCAAATTAACAAAAAATGTGTGGTAATTTTTTTTATCTTATCAATATTATTTTAGATCAGTAAAGAGTATTTTTAAATATTATTCCTTTTTGCATTATTTTTTTAAAATGAACAAAAATCTGTGAGATAATTCGGACTCAGAATTTTTATTTTGGAAGAAACAAAGACATCAAAAATATACCCCAAAATTTGATTTTTCTTGTCCAAAAAGTTCAAGAAATCTGGTTTTTATGACCTAAATCGGCACAATTTACCTAAACTCTCATTTTTTTGAGAATTAAATTTTTTTAATTATCTACATAATGGAGGAAATATTAAAATATTTATTAAATCCTTTGTGATTTGGAAAATTTTTAATAAGAAAATGTTTAAGCTTTTTGTTTATAAAATTAAACCCTTTAAAATTTTTTTTTAAATTAAACTTTTATTTATAAAATTAAATAAATTAATAAATTTAAAAAACTCCGAATCCCGGTGCATAAACCTTCTTATTTACATAATGGCTAAATCTACTTGAATTTCAATAAAATTTTTTTATAGTAAACAATTAATAAAAACAACTTGACATGATTACTTTTTGCCAACATAATTGAGCTTAAGTCGAGATAAAAAATATTTTTGTAATATTGAGTACTTTTTCAAGTCCTCTTTTGTATTCATTTCTATTTTGGTTCCATTTATTATCATATTTTTTAAGTCTAACTCTAATTTTTTAATTTGAACATATTCGTTTATTAGAACTGGTAAGGCTATTTGAAAAATGCTTTGTGTCGATAGTATTTGATTTATCATCAACAATATTAAAATTTTGCTTTTGAGTATTTTCAAATTTTTGGAATTCATTTTTATTTTTTGTTTTTCTAAACAAATATATTTTGTTTGTTAAATATTTAAATTTAAAAAATATCAAAAAAAAAATTTTTAACGTTTTTTTTAAAATAAATTGCTTCTATTAGATATATTAGTTTAATAAATCTCAAAGGCTATTCAAATGATTGATTAAAATTATTTTCGTCTCCAAGTCGATTATTAAATAAGATTAAATTGAAAATGAGTGGTTAAAAACAATCGTCTTCTATTGAATTTTTAACTAGATTTTAAATTAAAGAAGATTTGTGAAAGAACTAAAATCTTTTAAATACCTTGAGTATTAAAAAAAAATTTCTAATTAGACGAAATGTGAAAATTTAACCATTCGATTAAGTCGGACACTTTCTATAACACCAAGAGATAATTTAGGAACTCATTTGAATTTTTTTGACTCGGAAAAAATCAAATGAGTTCCCAAATTATATCTTATAATTACATTTATTAAATCAATATATTATTAAATAAAATTTTTTTAAAAAGAATTAACCGTCGAACCTCATCACTCAGCTAATAAGGAAACCTCGTCTATCCAGTATGGTTCCCAATTGCAAGTTACATTTAGGGCAATATAATTTTAATTTGATAATAGGGATATTTCAGACCAGCATAAAACAACTCCACCAATTGAGCCGGATAAACGAGGTTCCACTGTATATGTTTAATAAAAAATAAGATTGTTATTGAATTTAAAATTAGCCAAGCATTTTAAAATTTGATTAGACATTTATCAAATTTTTTATATATGGCAGCTTTTTTTTTTTAATGAAATATTTTTTTTTTTCAAAGTATGAATTAGATTAGCCAATGAACCCTTATTAAATAAAATTAAAACAAATTAAACCAAAAACATTAATAAGAGGTTAATCTATAGTTAAGAACTAAATTTTAATTTGGCAAACCCAGTGACCAGCTTAGTTCCTTGAAATTGGGAAAATCTCTGTTAAGTTTAATTTGAAATTTTTCCAAATATTTTTTTCTAAAATTTTTATAACGGGAAGATTGAAACTTTTTGAAAAGCACAACTTAAGTATCTTAAAATGCTATCAAAACTTTCGAAGAAATAGACTTACTAAAAATCATTAGATACGGCTAATATATTTTTTTAAAATTCTTTTTTAATTTTTTTGGGCTATTTTGATTTAGAATTAAAAAGAAAAAAGCTTTATTAAAAAAAAAAAGTTGCCATATTTAGATTACGAATTCAATGTCTAAAAACGAATCGCAAAAATAGTATTGACTTTCTGCATTTTCTTCACTTTACGTTAGGTATTTTTTAATTTTTTTAATAATCTACAGTACAGTTTAAACATTAAGAAGGAAAGAAAAAGATAAATCATGTAACGATCAGGCTTCATTTTCGATTCCATTTTTTGTTTGATTCATAAGGAAAATTTCTATTTCCAGTGGCCTATACATAAATTGTTTTGAATTATTTCCTAAAATTTATTTTCGTAAATTAATTTCATCAATAAAAAATAATTGAAATTTTTGTCAAATTTATCCTTTGGTTTATTAACTCGTCTTATCAAAAATAATGAAATTTAAGATTTTAAATAAAATAAAGCCTACCTTTTCCTTTTTTATTTATTTATTTTTTAAATTTATATGGTGCCGTTATGAATCATTCCGCTATTTCTTTTGTTTTAAAAAAAGCTAATTTTAGACTTTAAATTAAAAAAATTGTACTTTGAGTAAATGCCAAGTGATAGTGTTCTAAGTTTTTGAAAATAAATAATTATCCTTTCCTGAGAAATCAGCCCATATTAAGGAAACTAATCTTAAGGTAAAAATTTTAATTTCCTGAAACTTGATATGTTTTTCGATAATTTTTTCTTTAAAAGGCGAGCCTTTATCATCTAATCTAATAAAGTAAAATATGTAAGTAATTAAAATTAAAGGGAAATAAAAAGCTGCTTAGCAATACAAATTAAATAGAATAAACAAGATAAAGTCGCTATGCTCCATTTTTCTGAGCCGAGAAAAATATTCCCAAATCGGATTTCTATGAAAGATTTTTGAAACAAAAATCGACAGAAAAATGAGTAATTTCCAGGTATAGGAATAAGTACTAAAGCTTAAGTACTAAAGTTTAAGTACTTAATTAAATACTAAAAAAACAAAAAACTTAAAAATAAAAATGTCCAAATACTGGTACTAATATTTAAATTTGAATACTTACGAAAGTATTGCACAAGGACTTAGCAATTTTTAATGGCATTTCTGATTTTTTGGTATTTTTTTTTTCTAAAATTGTAATACGAAAATTTATTTCTCAAAAAAATAGAGTTTATTTAAAAAATCAGAGAGCCGAAAAAGGAATCTATTAGACTTTATTTTAATAAATGAAATTTAAAATGTATGAAATTTTTTTTTAAAGCCAGAACTTTTGCCTAAAAAAGAACAAAATTTTTCTTTAAATTTTTAACTGAATTTTATTTTTTAAAGCCAGAACTTTTGCCAAAAAAAGAACAAAATTTTTCTTTAAATTTTTAACTGAATTTTATTTTATTTTTTAAAGCCAGAACTTTTGCCAAAAAAAGAACAAAATTTTTTTGAATTATTTTAATTTTGCATAAATTATAAAAACTTATTAAATTATTTTTTAAATGGTTGTTTGAAAATAAGACATTATATAAAGATTGTTGAACAAAAATTATAATGAGATATATCTAGCTTAATATAAAGTCCCTAGAGCCTTCGGCTCATTATAATCTGTTGTGGGCTGCAAAAATATTTTTAGAATTTTTAAGGTCGGCGGATTTTTTATACTTCATACTGGTCGAGCTAAAATATTCGACACAGAGAAAAAACGGCAAAATTGTTCGAACAAATAATTGTCTTTTTGAAAATTTTTATCATCTTAATGAAATATATCCTTAACTAGAAATTGAAGCATTGTTCTTTTTATTAAAAAGAAAATTTTAAAACAAAATCTTTTGTGATTTTTAAATTTCGTTAGATATTTTTTTTTTTTAAATAATTTTCTCATATTCAAAACTATTCCTTAGTCAAGCCTACGAGTAACTAAATTTTATAAATAGTCTTTTTAAAAAAGGTACACGCTTTGTTAAGATTCAATTAAGAATGCAGATAAGATGTCTTGTTGAAAAATGAATTGGCTTGATTTCGTGATTTGAATTCATAACAACATTAGTAAAAGATAATTATAGAAACCCAGTGTAATTTTTTTTTTAGGAATAGCAAGGAA
>NTPY01000375.1:170421-180863 GCA_002922825.1 Brachionus calyciflorus | reverse complement strand
GAAAGAGGAAATGAGCAATTTTCAAATAAAAAAAAAATTATTTCAGAATGTTGATCCATTCAAAAAGGAAGACTTTGTAAAATTGAAATAAAGAAAAAATTTATGCCGTTCTCTTTCTTTTTGTCAATACTGTAGAATCCAAATGATTTGATTCTGTATATTTTCTCCGGTAAACCTTTGCCGTAATCTCTGCTGAACCCTGGCCTATTGACCGACTCGATTGACTTCTCGGCTAAAGCCGTCAGCTTTAAATTCGATAGTGGATGTGGCGATCAACTTGTTTTACTCATCGGTCGATACTTTTTCGAAATTTTTATTAAAGACGTGTGCCAACTCTTTTATTATTCTTTTGTTAAAATATTTTTGGTATTTTTAGGATACTCAATACTCATGCTTTTAACAACTCCGGTTTTATTAGCATTAGTAAAGTTTAGCATTTAGCATTAAATTTGCAACTTTTTTTTCTATTAGATTGAATTACAGTCAAACCTCGTTTATCCGGTCCCCTTTAATCCGGCAAATCGACTTCCGGTCAAATTTTCTTTTTCCCACAACTTTCTGAATACTTAACAATGTTAAATTTTTCGAAATTCCGGTATATTCTCGTATCCGGCATTAGTTTGCCTCGCCAAAAGAGCCGGATAAAAGAGGTGTGACTGTAATCTGATCATTTAAAGATTTCGGATAGAAATTTCTTAGTCTGAAGATTAATTACCCGAGTAATATAATTGTCCTCAAACGTATAATTGGCGGTACTGGATAAGTATCGAAAGTTTGGTAAGTTCTCATCCGCGCTTAGGAAAATTAAGGTATCTGAGATCTGACTTAGTTATAGTGATTATCCATTTAGCGCCAGTAAGGTCATACGTAATAACAAACACATAATTTATAATATAACAACGCGTTTATTTTTATCTGCTATGCTAAAAAAATGAAATTCTTTTTTCACAATTAAAGATAAATGACAAAATTTTATTTTTTCTCTTTTTAGTTTGTCTAAAAAAAGAGGATTAGGGAGACGCTTTTAAGCATGATTTTACAATAAAGCTGTTCACAGATTTGATAGAATCTTTAGAAGGAATAGATAAAGCATTATCTAAATGAAAAATTATTCTTGGAAAAAAAATTTATTAAAACTTATTTACATAACAAAAAAAACTAAAATTTAAACAAAAATGTCATTTTGAAAAATAAAATTATCTTTTAAAAACTTATTCGGACACCATTGAGTAAATTTTTCAATTTTATCAAGACAACATAATACAAAAACTGCTATAATTACAATTAAAACATCACATAAAAACTGCGAATGCATTTTTAATATGAACAATGCTTTAATCTTGGTAATTATTTTAAAACTTTGTTCATTGGCATTTTCCTCTGAAAGCTTATCTAAATCTAATTTTGTCTTAAATTCTGAATGAGAATAATAATGCTTGTAAAAACTATCATCATATTTATTAAAATAATTCGACATAAAATTAATCGAATCATTCATTGACGAATATTCGAGTTTACTTTGTCTCAAATTATTTAAAAAATTGTCATAATTCGAATTATCATTTTGAAATAAATTCATATTAGTTCCCTCCCATTGATTCATACGGGAATACTGAAAAACATCAGCTATATCCCAGATGCTCAAAAAGAAAATAATAAAAATCGAGTGTATTGTCCATTGAAGAGAATACTCGGCAATCTCTTGTAATTTGGTCTTTTTTAATCGTAAAAAACTCTCAATTTGAGACTCTTTAAGTCCATTGTTTTCTTCATTCACCTCCTCAACATCCTTTAACATGTAAGAATAAACTCCGAGGAGACAAATGGAAAAGACCATAAAAAATAAATTAATTTTAAAATTAGACAAAACTAAATTGTCTGAAAAATTTACATTTTTCTCGGCTAAATTCGAAATTGAATTCGAATTAAATTCGACTAGGACATAATCTTTCGATTTTAATACCATGTTATTTAAATCGAATTTATTCAAGTCGAATATTTGCGATATATATTTATAAATAAATCGATTCAAATTGGAAAAAATTAAATTAGTACTATAATAGTGGCTAATTTGATTTAAATTAAATAAATTAAAAAGAAATATGAGACCAAAGAGAATTAGATTAATTATTAGTTGAAAATTGAATAGGAGTTTATAATGGAATTTTTTTTGATTAATTAATAAGTAGCCTATAAGAAGGATATTCAAAAGGATAGTTGTAAAATTAAGATTGGCCACAATGGCAATTTTGACTAAATTTTTTAAAAGATTAAACTCGATTATTTCACTAAGGTTAATAGATGTTTTTATTTTTATAATAGGTTTAATTGGTTGTGTGTCACTAGTTGTCGAATTGTCAATGTAAAGAACATGTTCTGTTTTAGTTATTTCAATTTGGTCCAAATTTACAGAGTAAATATTTGTTAATTTAGATAGAAAATTGTTTTTATTTGTCGATTGTATTTGTTGAATAGAGTTATTTCTATCGAAAAATGATTTCTCATAGTTAAGATACGATTCGTTTTCATTGTCTCCAATTTGTATGAAATACTTTATTAATTGAAGTATACATATTATCATTAAATTTAATTTAAGCAATACTAAGGACAGTTCTACACAATATTTTGCTAATTTCATTATTGAAATCTAGAAATAAAATTAAAAGCAAAAAAAAGATTAATTTAGAAAATTAAGATAATTTTTTCAAATTATAATTATTGTAAAATTTGTTAAGGTTCACTTGTTCACATTTTTCACTAATTTTTTATTTGCATTCAAAAAAAGGTTTTGAAAATTCAAAAAGTATAAATACATAACATTCGATTTAGTATAAACTAATGCCAAATTAATTTATCGCCAAAAAATTATTGCCAGTGAAAAAATCGCCAATTGCTTAAATAAGAAATACTAGCCAAAAAATTTATAGCCAAAATTAATTTTGGCTATTATTTATAATTTATTTTAAAATAATTAAAAACCTTCATAAAATATAAAAAAAAATTCATGATAGAAAATTAACGGAATTAAGACTTAAAAAAGGTCCCGAAGATCCGAATTCGCGTTATCAGAGACCTGATTGAAAAATACCGATTTTGTTATCCGTAACAAAATCCCAGCCAAGAATATAAGTCAAAATTGGGGTCTATTTTTGAATGACCACCTTCTAAAACTTTTATAATGGAAAAGGATTTCATTTTTTATTTTTAAAAAATTAATAAATAAAAATGCCATCCTTTTCCATTAGAATTATATACGGTGGTCATTCAAAAATAAACCTTAATTTTGGCTTTTATTCTTAGAATGCTGGGCAAAGGTTTAGGGTAAGAATGTCTGTCTGTGTTAATTAATCAATTAAAAATCTGATCTTAATGATATTGTCTTTAAAGAAGCAATAAATTTGCTACTAGACTATACTAGCCATTAAAATTTTTTGATGGCAAAAAATTATGGTAAAAGCCTCTAAGATTTTCCATTTTGTAATCAACATATTATCGAAGTCTTTTTGGCTGGCATTAAAGTAATTTGGCGATAAATTAGAAATTAGAATTTGGCATTTAATTATTTTGGCTTTTATTTCAAAATAAGAAACTGGCGTTTATTTATTTTGGCGATAAAATCCTTATGATATAAATTTTGGCGTTTATTTCATTTGGCTATTATTTATGAATACCCATAACATTCTACTTTATTTACTCTGAAAATTATCTAACTAAAATTTTACTAACATTATCAAATACAAAAAATTTTTTTTTTAATTAGATAAGAGGCTATATCTTAAGGTGTCTACCTAACAAACACACAACTGTGTTTTATCAACACAGAAGTGAAGAAAACTTATTTCATGTATCTTTAATTTTAAAAATTTTTGAATTAGATCGATTAACATATTCAAAGATTTTATCAATTATTTTACAAAGGTTTGAAAAGCTCGAATAAAGAGCATTTTTAATCAACTTTCATTAGAAAAGAGACAGAAAATTTAAGGTAAAATTGATGAATCTAATACAAATAAGTTAAGAAAATTATTGTTTATTTATTTCATTAAAATACTGTAAAATATTCAATTTAAATTTTTTAAAACATCAAAGAAAGTCTTTTTACAAAAACTTTTTGTCAAAAAGTATCGTCGCAATACATAGATATTTTTACGAAATTTTCATTCAAAATACTTAAAAATTTTTATTAAAGACGTGTGCCAACTCTTTCTTTATTCTTTTGTTAAAAGATTTTTGTTATTTTTTAGGATACTCAATACTCATACTTAAAACAACTCCGTTTTTTTTAGCATTAGTAAAGTTTAAAGCTACTAATATTATAAAAAGAAAATCGTACGTTTAAAATTTTAATAAGACTAAAGAAAATTAAATTATGCTTCAACTTTTATTAAATTTACTTTTAAGGTACAAAAAAAAAATTATTATGCATCACCTAAAATAGACTAATTCGGTAATTGGATTAGTCAAGTAATTGTTTTCGAATTTTTTCTCAATACCGAGTAAGCTAAAATTCGACTAAATACAGAAATTTTCGAGTCAATATTAAGATGTTTATGATTTAAACATGAACAATGTTTACACCATGTATAAACGGTTTCGAAACAATAGCAGCACAAAAACGAAACATAAACATTTTTAAATATCTTGCCAATTTTCTAACTAAAAATTTTACGAGCTTTCATGAAAAAATATTATCTAAGTGTTCGGATGAGTTCTTCGTCCTTAGTTAAATATTGATTTTTTTTCTTTTAAATTAAAATAATTGCTAAATAAATCGTTTGAATCATACAAAATTGTATATAGTATAAAATATAACCTTTATAGAAAAAATAATTTATTTCTAATTAAATTTAATAACCTACTCGAGACCATATGGAAATTTTATATTTTTTTTCAATTTTTATTGTCGCGGTAATCGAAACGAATAGATTCTAAAGTCTTTAAAATCATAATTTTAACATTCATAATTTTTTAAATTTTTCTGTTTACTTTATTTAACACTTTCATTAAAAAATATGTCAAAGTAAAACTGGTTTTAAAAAAAAAACTTTTAAAAAATAAAACTTTTTTAACAAGTTAATTTAAATCTAGTGAGAAAAAAATTGTTTTTTTTTATTCTACTCTGTAATTTTTTAGAGCAAGTAGAAAATGTAAATAAAAAAGTTGACAAACAAACTCAGTTGAAAAACTCTAAAACTTCTTAAATTAAAAAGCAAAATATTATTTGATAGCAAGAATCTTTAGGTGACTCTCCTACCAATAACAATAGTAAACTTATTTTCTTTTATTTGAAACTAAATAAAATAAAAATTTTTATTTATTTTCGTCGTCGAAAATATAAAATGATTTTAAATGGTAATTTAACAAATTGAATTTTTATATATTCAATTATCTAAAAGAAAATCCAGAGTCATATCATCAACCAAACCACAATTAAACAAAATAATTAAATCATGCTTTAGAAAAAAATTTTAAAAAAAAGATAAACTTTTTAATTTGATTTTGTTTAAAGATTTTTAATTAGAAATAATTTTGAGGAAAAAATGTAAGAAAATTAAAATTTGTTTATAAAAGTGTCATTTTTTCGAAAATAAAAGTTAAAATGAAAGCTACTTCAAATAAAATATTTTTTATTGGCTTGATTTAATTACAATTGTTTTAGGTGTACTGAAATTTCACTTGTTATCAAATGACCATTATCGAGAAAAATATTGACTTAATCGGATAAGTGACTAGTTTAATTTATT
The DNA here is from genome assembly GCA_002922825.1 of Brachionus calyciflorus. Lineage (NCBI taxonomy): Eukaryota > Metazoa > Rotifera > Eurotatoria > Ploima > Brachionidae > Brachionus > Brachionus calyciflorus. The sequence goes on along the minus strand of NTPY01000375.1, from coordinate 175,119 downwards.
ATCAATGTTTAAGAAAACATTTACCAGACAATAATAGGCTAAAAATACAACACGTTCTTTTAGCTTCTTTGTTATTTTGGAACGCAAAATTCTAATTTTTAGATACAATTATTGTAAAACTTAGTCAAGAAAAGTGCAAGTAAAATATGAATAAATTAAAATTGGATTGTGGTGGTGAATATTGTAGTTTTTCTTAGAGAAATAATTTTTATTGCTAATTACAGTACAATCCAAAACAAAGTTAACGACCTGTTTTAAACACTGTTTATACATAACATACACAAAACAAAACCAAACCGAAACAGAAACATTTTATAATAGTTTTGCGTCGATTTTGTTTCGGTTTTGTGTATGCTCTGTTTAAACAATTGTTTATGTTTTCGTAAACCTTGTTTCGGATTGTACTGTAGGAAAAAGAAGTTTCTTTAATTACTTAAATATTTAAGGTTACTTAATTAATTTTCATATTCAAAATTCGAAAAAAATTCGAATTAAATTAGCATAAATTTTATTTATTATATTATGGCAAGCCCTATTGAAATTGAATTTAAATACGATTCTGGTCATTCATATGTTCCGAAAATTAATGTTTATGAATATTCACAAGTATTCATTTGTATTCAAACGAATTCTCTTGAATATTTCTAAACATTTCTGAACGTTTATGAAGTTATATGAACAGAAATGAATATTCATTTTTTGGAACATAAATGACCAGGATAGTACAATACAATTTTGTGAAAAAAGAATAATTTTTTAATAAGCGGCCAATCCGAAATTTAGCGAAATTTGCAGAAAAAAATTTTCACATATGCGACTTCTGCTACTGTGACTGAAAGAACTTTTACCATAGGTGGTAACATCCTAATCGACTTTGATTTTTTTTTTAATTCAATATTTAAAAAAATTTTTAAAATTGATAGTTAATTAAACATTTTCATAAATCTTCTTTACTGAGAGTTTTAAATTTTACTATTACTTAAGTATCGTTTGTAAAACTTAAATATTTACTTAAAAAAATTTCAAAATAAGAATTTTAATTAAGTATTTTTAATTAAATCACCTTTTTCGACTGAATTTGAATATCAATAATTCTAAAATTATGCTTTTGTTTGTTGTTGAAATTTTTCAATGGAACAGAGGAAATTTTTAATAAAATATTAAAAAAAGAAAAATTTCAACTTGGAAAAAAATATTCTCAAGTGACTCAAAATTTTTGCCAAATATGTTGTATTAATTGCGTAGTTGCTTTTAATATTGTATATTTTCAACAATTCTTGCGTAAGTCACTTGGTAAAAGAAAAAAATTAAATATTTTATGCGAACTACGCAATAATTAGATTGTTATTTTTAAATTGAAGCTTTTTTTTCCGCCTCAAAATTTTCTATTTTTTCTTAATGACTGAAATATATCTAAAAATTTGAAAAAATGTCTTTAAATACAAACACAATATTTGTCCAGTTTACGCATGAATTCTTAATTAATTACCAATTCTTCAAATGACTAGGTAAAAATAAAAATTCTTTAAATAATCAAAGCTGAATATAAATTTTTTTTTCTTTAAAGATAAAAAATCATAGAATGAAGAAACTTAAATATTATTAATTAGAAATGATTTTGTGATTTAAAATATTATTATTTTTTTTCTCCCAACAATTACCAGAAAATAAATTTTGCTAATAAGACAAATAATTTGATAAAATTAATCATGAGCTTAACCTTATTTTAAAAATTAGAAATGAAAATTTTTTTTATTAAAAATTCCATTTTTATAGTTTAGTTTCTAAGGTATTTTTTTTATTTAGATTTTTTTTTCTATAAAAAGCAAATATAAAAAAAACTCATAAATCGATATGCGTATTTAAAAGGTATTTTTAAGCAAAGATTATTTATCCTAAAGCAATAAGGCCACATCAAGTTTGTTAGTTAAAAATAGAAAGAAAGGTTTGTTGCTTTTAATTATTGTATAGCATAAGCGTTCAAAAAATTATAATGTATATTTTAGTCGCGGTCTGATGGCCGGGTCATTATTTTTTTTTTGAAAAATTTGCATCATTTTAAATAATTTTTTTTTCAAAAGCAATCTTTCGAAATTAATTGACAAAAAAATTGCAAAACTCTTTTTAAAAGGCTTTGTTCGAGCGTAAAAAAAATTGCTTTTTTATATGAGAATTTAAAAATATTTTTAAATTAATCATATTATGTCAAATGAATCACAAAATTTGGCTTAATTTAAATTTCAAAAATTTTAATGTTAAATTTTGGCAATTTGTAAAATAATAAAAAAGTTTATAGCTTTATTTGTGATTGATATAAATTTATTTTGGAAATTAGACAAAAATTTTGGAAAATTTTGAATATACTTTACAGTCTTTGCAAGATTTCTCCATTAATTTGTAAATTATTTTGATTAAAAAGAAATCGATGATAAATCTGAAATGGAATATAAGTAATGGCAGATAAAAGTGCGAACCCAATGTAAAATAGTAATTTCAAAATTTAAGTTTTTGATTTAAAAATGATTATTTTTGTAATGTTTCTGATAAGAAATCGTTTAATTTTAACCAAAAATTAAATTATTTGTGGCTATGGAGTTCATTTCAATTCACTCATTTCAGTTCGTTCAATTTGATATAACTTTTTTATTTTTCTACTTTTCTTTTAGCTTTAAATTATTACAAAATGTAACAACTTTTCTATCACTAGAAAATTGTTAAGTTTATTTTGACTTGAAAAAAAGTCCCGGTTGATGGATTTGAACACCGCTTAAAAAATTATATTTAGTATAAATATTAAAACACTATTTTAATGAGAACAGAATAATTTTAATTCAAACCAACTCAACATTAAGTAAGTTCTGAAAAAAATGTTCCATTGGAAAAAAATTTTTTATTTCTTCTTTTTTAATTTTTTATTTTTATTTCTTATTAAAAAAATACCACTATAAATGCTGAATTGAAATGAATGAATAGAAACAAACTTGACAGTCCAAAATTATTTTATTTCTTACAAAAAATTTTTTGGACTTAGACTTGAAAAAAAAAATTCAAAAAATCAAAGTCTGACTTGAAGCTATAAAAGACTTGAAGATACTTGTTTTGTGGGATGTTGCCTCTTATGTGCCCAGAGGGGTCACATAATATGCGACCAAATTAATCAAAAATTAATATAAATTTTTAAAAAATTGGTAACCAAATTTTTTCTGGTCACATAAACAAAATTTTGGCCACATAAATTAAACAAAATTTAAATTAACAACGATGACTGTTAAAATTATTTTTAAAAATTAAAAATAAATAAGGCTTTAGACCAAATTATTAATTTGAAAAAGAAATATGAAAATATTTTCAAATTATTTTTTGAAACTACATCAAAAAATGATTTTTCTTCAGATGTAAAATAAGCTTTAACAAAGCTTGTATTGCAAGGCTAAATACATTCAATCTAGTTTATCAAACATCCTTCGGTTTCTAGCTTTTGGACAGATAAAAAAAGTTTCGGATTAGAGAATTTCGCATATATTTTAATAATATGTGACCAGTAAAAAAAATCCATGGTCACCTAATCGACATATAGTCACATATTATGTGACCCTCCTGGTCACATAACCAGCAAGACCCGTTTTTTGAGACTTGTAAACAACTCTTGGTCCGAGTTCAAGTCCCTTATTCATTCATTCAAAGCTCATCACCCGAACAAATAATGTAAAAATGAAATTTTAGTAAAAATTATTTGATAACATTTAATCTTAATTAAATTTTTAATTGTTTTCTTGGAAAATTTGAATTCTTTTATTTTATTTAGGAATCCGTATTTTTAAAAATTTTTAACAGATACGGATTTCCCTGTTTATCGAACATTGATTTTAGAGGGATTTTAGTGTAAGTTTATTGATTAACATTTACACAATCCTAGCTCTTAATCAAAAATTTAAAAAAAAATTCTAATTATATTATCCAATAAAAAATTAAGGTCAAAAGTTTGAATCAAACTTTTGAACTTTTACATAATTTGTGTATTTTTTTTTTAAAAAGGCCGGTGATTGCCCAAGTGTTCGAGTCGTTGGATGGGGAATCTGGATTTTGAATTAATTAGCGAATCTAGTTGATTCAAGTTTCCGGGTACAAGTCCCCACTTGTGCCACAAAAAAGTTTCACCCATTTAAAAAAAAAAAAACTCTTTCTAAAATAATGAAAAATTTTAATTAGGTAAACAACTTTTATAAGAGTTTGAATATTTTGTAATTGTAAAAAAATTCAAAATACCCTTGAATTAATTTTTCAAAAACTTACTCGACAAAAACGGTTGAGTAGTTTATGTAAGTTAACAATTCTTTGATTTTTAAAGTTGGTCTTTATTTTATCCCATTTTCGGTATTATAATTCCAAATATTTTAAAAAATTCAAACTATAAAATGTTGGTTTAAATTAAAAAAATATAAGTAAAAAATTATAAATTGGCTTTTTTGTTAAATTTTAAAATTGACTCAAGTTAAATTTTAAATTTAAAAAAATGACTTAATTTTTGACATTATTTTATCAAGTCAGTAAGAAAAAAACAAACTTGTGCTTAGATCTTTCGATTTTAGATTCTAACACAGCTTAAGCAATATTTCAAAAATAAAATTTTTTAAATAAATGTCACGAACATTTATATTTAAAGAAGAAACAAAATAATAAAAATCCGAATTCTAACTT
>NTPY01000375.1:152281-163827 GCA_002922825.1 Brachionus calyciflorus | reverse complement strand
TTTCAAACAACTAAATTTTGTATAAAAATTGAAATAAAAGTTTATGATAATAAATTTTAAATAAAGAATTGCACAAGTAAAAAAAATTTAGAATTATATGTGTTTATTTTTACTTGATGAATTTTCAAAAAATTATCCTTGAGAAAGAAAAGTTCAGCTCAGTTCATTTAATATTATCAAGAAAAAAATTTCTTGGAATTTTAAAAATTAGAGAAAATATTGGCAAAAAAGAGTTTTGTTAATATTCCTATTTCAATTTTACAATTTGAATCTTTGAAAATGCATATTAGAAATTTTAAGATTGAATCAGAATTTAAAAAAAACTTGCAACATGAAAATTTTTTGCAAAGTATTTTTTTATAAAAATAGAAATACCGTAAACGCTTGCGCACTACTCCAGGAATATTTTGGTTTATTCCTGGAGTAGTGCGCAAGCGTTTACGGTAGTATTACTAACAAAATTTTATTTTGCCAAAATATTACCTGAATGTTTTTTAAATTTTTGCTAAAATTAATTTATTGCCTTAATTGATTACTTGCTAATATTCCTTTAAACTATTATCTACACTGTAAAAAAATGTGTAAAATTTAATACAATTTGAGTTAGATTTGGACTTGAACATTTTTTTTCGATTAATTTTCAATCTAAAAAAAATGTCAAGTTCGAATTTTAAACATTATAAAAAACGGTGTTTTATCTAAAATTTGACCGATTTTATTTAAAAAAATCTCTGTGATCTATTAGATTCACTAAACTCTCGGCTACGGATTTATGTTACTTGCGAATTTCTGAGACTTTGAGCCTTGATTTTTTTTTAAATTACAACGCTATAAAAACTTTAAAATCTATTGATCAGGGTAGATAATATCGGCGTTGATGACCAATCCAAAAAAAATAAGACAAAAAACAAAATATGTATTCTTTAAATAGCAAGGCATAGGCTTTAAACTGTGTTTAAGCATAACAGGCTCAAAATATTGTATGAATTGTTCATGTTTTACCTAGCTTTGTTTCGGATTGTACTTTTTTTACAGGATAAATTAAAAAAAGAAACTTTCAAATGATTTCGATCTATATAGCATTCAAAAATAAAACAAATTCACGATCAGGTGAAAAATGAAAGGACACTAAAAACACTTTGAAAAAAAAAAGAGAATAAAACTTGAATTTTAAACATTGAAAATAAAATTTTGAACTTGAAATTAATTCATTTTTTTTATGATTTTGATTAATAACCAGATTATCAAACATCAAAATTAAAAAAAAAAAATTTTTTTTTTTGATGTATTTTTCACTCCCCAGAAAACAAAAACAAGCTTAAAGGTAAAATTATTTTTAAAAAAAAATTGTTTTTGCTAGTTTTGTAGGGAATTTTGTGTATTAAACACTTGCTAGCTAGTGTAGCCCTAATATTTAAAAAAAATAAAATATTTAAACATTATGTACAATTATCTAATCTCTTCATAAAAAAAACTAAACAAGAAATTTTTATTATTTTTCATTTTTTAAAATTTTGTTTGATTTAAATGATATTTAAAGCGCATAAATAAATAAAAAATAACTTTTTTTTTATTTTAAAAATTTAATTTTTAAAATAAATAAAATTTAAAAAAAGCACGTATTCGTCTTTAGGCGCTAATGCAGCATACGATAAATATCATACACGAACAAGACTTGCCGAACGATTTGTTCAAAAGTCAAGAGCTTAACTTTAAGAAAAATTATCGAGCACAAAAGTATCGAATTCTTAGCATTACTTATGCCGTATTTTTTTGTCTTCTTGGTATTGTTCTATCAACCTTAGAGCCTTTTAAAGCATGTAAACAAATTTAAAACTAAAATTTTTTATTTGATCATATGTTTCTATTAAATTTTCTTCTCTAGGTAAAAAATGCGAGAATGATGTAAAAATTTTTATCGAAATATTTTTCATATTTATGCAGTCGTTGTCTATTTTATGGATAATTTACATGTTTATTCTGATATTAATAGCGAAACATCAGCAGAAAATAGCGATCAAATATCCGGCTGGTTTTAATAGACGTGTTTCAACTGCATTTAAGGCATCACAATTCTCTGGTATTAAAGTAATTTATTCTATTTTAATAAATTATTTTTAAATTAGCATCAGAATTTGTCCATTTATAAATTTTTTTTTTAAAACTAACTCAGATCTGTCGGGACCGAAAAGTTCATTTTTATTCATTCATTTCATTTTTTTTAATTTGATAAACCTCTTTTATTTTTTTTTACTTTTTCTTTGGCTTTAAATTCTAATTAATTGTTACATTTTTTCTTCAGTAAAATATGAAATTTTTTTGCTTTCCATGTTTTTTTATTCCAAAGAAATTGACAATTTAAAACTTATTTTGACTTGAAAAAAAAGTGCATGAGTGACCACTAATTTTCATAGATATTTTATTTCTCCTAAAAATTTTCATAGAAAACTAATTTCAAAACTTCTATTAAAAAAATCAAAAAATTTTTTAGAACAAAAAAATTTTGTTATATTTACATGAGTTGGACGAGCTAAACAATAATTAAAAAAAACTCATGTATTCTAGTTACTTTGCCCAAAAAAAGTTTGTAATCGCATTTACTCAAGAGTGGCTAGACCGATTTTTAATTATTTTTTTTTTAATAACGGGAAAGGTGTGTAGTTGTGACTTGGGTGTTTAGATTAGACTAATAATCCCTCCAAAAACTACTACAGTATTATTTTAAGGTAAACTGTGACTTGATGAAATCTTCTGTTAGCTAATATATGATTTTTAAATAGGAAAATTATTCGTTAAGTGAATTTAACGGCATTAATAAAAAACGACTCATTATGATCCGAATTATCTTACTTTATCATGTGTTATACTTAGTCAATTTTAAGATAAATGTCTTTAAGCAGTGACGGATCCAGGAATTTATAATAGGTATGGCGAAATTTTCTCCCCGATATGTGTGTTAAAAGGGGGGGGGGGGGTATTAGGGGTACATCAGTAAAGTAAATTGTGATATCACGTGATCCATCTTACATAAAGGGTATTTGTAAATAACTGATTTATTCGGATTTACCATAAATTTTTCTAAAATTAGCGTATTTTACCTAAACTTCCAAAAAAAAACATCGCTGTTTTTGACCACTATTTGGTGATTTCGATAAATTTGGTTTTTAACATGAATAAAAAATGATGAGACTATTACCGAATTTCCTCAAATACAAGCTCACTCAAAAAGAAGCGTTTTATTTTAGGCAAAAAAATTTTAGTTTTTATTCGAGTTTTTTTCTATTCAAAAAGTGTCTCGATTAAAAGATAGTTTTATTTTAAATTTCCATAACTACATTTATTAAGAAAAAAGATGAAGACCGGTCTTAATTTGACAGTCCTTTTCGGTTTAAAATAAAAGAGATAATTAAAGAAAATCTATTATTTCTTTAATAGAGAAAGAGAAATAATATTATCCCGTTTAAATGTGTTTAGTTTTTTTTTATAAAACGAGACATGAGAAACTAATTTTTGATTTAATTTTTTTCTAATAATGCGACAAACGAAAAAAATTTTTTTTTTCTGAAAAATATAAGTATGGCGGCGCCATACTAATAAAATTTGAGGTATGGCGGTGGCCAGAGTTCGCCATACCGTGGATCCGCCACTGTCTTTAAGAGTTAAAATATTCCATAGTTTGAAACTATCTCTTAATGTCGAGAGATTCGAAAATAAAATATTAAATTCCACACATAAACGGAAAAATTCGTTTGAGCTTTGTGAATAAATAGGAAAAGTACTTGGTTGCCATTTTAGGCTCCTCCCTGAAATAATTTTTTCATAACTTTTATCTAAAAATGTGTTTATTAATTAAAAACTCAGTGTGAAAGTTAATTAGCAGTACTTTTACACTTTTGAAATAATTGCAAATTCAGATTGCAATTATGTAGTTATCTAATTGAAAGGTGAGTTTTTTTTATTCAAAAATTAAAAAAAAATAAATATAAATTTTTTTTTAAATTTAGTTTAATTGCAAAATAGAATGTTACTATTCATATAACTAAGAACTCAAAAATATTTTTAAGTTTTAAGACGAAAGCGGTTCTCACCTTTAAATATTTTCTATAAACTTTGATAAATTGAATCATTTGAAATGTTATTTCTTTTATTTATTTTAAAATATATTGCTAGTTCCCTTAAAATTTATGAGATAAATTTTGGCTGACGATTTTTGTTGATTCAAGAATAATCACTTAAAAAAAAAATTAATTGTCAATAAGAACAAGGTAACTTTAATATTCTTTTTTTTTTTAATTTTTCTGAGGTTTTGATTTACTAATTTTTATTAATAATTTGCAATATTTTGAAATATTTTATCTTAATTTTATTTTAATTACTTCACTTTTAATATTATTGGTCAGAATGGAATTTTGTAATTAGTAGTACTTTTACACATTTTTTGTCATATTTAACCGCTTTTCTCAAATGGAAAACAATGAAAGTGTAAAAGTACTTCGATACGGTAGTAAGATTTATAAATTATTTAAGAGTCAAAATTTATTGGAATGGGGGAGATTTTATTTAAATTTTAAAAATTAAGAATAGTAAAGAAATACTGATAATTTGGAAAAACCCAAATTATTAATAGGCTACTATTTTCTATAGTATCTTATTTAATAAATCTAGTGTCAGAAAGATAATACCATACAAAATGCCATTTCATAAACCCCTTAATATTAAACCCTCATCCTTTTTAAAGGGGGTTAACTGAAGTTTTCGATCGATTCGCTCAATTCAATTTTATCAATTACAAGACAAAATTATTTAATATAAAACAATGGAGTACATGTATTTGAAAAAGAATTAATTTTTTAATTGCATAAAAAATTTGAATTGAGCGAATCGAGCGAATTGATCAAAAACTTCAGTTAACCTTTAAAGGGAACAACTTTGTAATTTCGCCTAGGATTAAAAAAATAAAAGTTAAAAATTTAGCCTATAAACCATTTTTGCAGACCAATATTTTTGAGTGTAGCAAAATTGTAACCCTTTGTAGCAATTTACAGGTTTATTTTATCACTTTCTGTTCAAAAGTTATAGCAATTTGAATGAATTGAAATAGACTGTACAGAGCCTTTAAACCAACTCGTAGTGATAAAGGAATTCTAGCGATTGGAAAAAATAATTTATCGCAAATTTATTTAAAATAAGTGACATGGTTTGGTTCATTTACAAATGCTTAATAAAATGATTCTTGCTTGGTTGAATTTTTTTGTTCTAAGTTCTTATTTTTCGTTATTTTTATGCTTGAAAATGACAACTGAGATTGTTTAAACTTCACACTTTTTAGATAATGTTCATGATGATTCTTATCTTAAATTAAATTGAAATAAAAATAAAATTAATTTAATTTTTTCTTTCGTTTTTTTATTCCTTATCAAATTAAAAAAAAATTCTATTAAAAATTTTCTCGCAAAATTTTTTTTACTTTTTTATGAAAAGAGGTACAGGATGATCGATTTGAAGATCCTAAAAATAAATTTTATAATAATATAAATCTTAAAACACAACTCTAAAGTTGATCATCTTTTCTGTTAACAAAAGAGGTTGGAAAATGGAATTTACAACCTGAGTATTGACAACTTAAAGGTTGGAAGGTATTTATACATGCAAGAGAAAAAACCAAAACCAACCTTAAGGTTGTCAATACTAAAAAAATTTACAACCTATTTTTTTAACAGTGTAGTACTTTGAAAATATAATTTTGTTAAGATGCACCAAATCATAAACACTAGTTAAGATTTTGCTGTTTTTGAGCCTTAATTACTCATGTCTATTCCTATAAAAATATTCCGAAAATATATTGAATTATAGAGTTAACCATGCTTTATAAAAATTGCTTTTGATTTTGAACAATTTGTTTCATGATAACCAAAATAAAGGGTTCTAAAGTTTGAAAAAAACTAAATTTTTAACGAAAAATGACCAAATTTAAGGTTTTTTACAAAAATACTTCAAAATAAAATAGTTTTCTAAAAAACCCAAACCATCTTCGCTAGATATTCCCATTATATATATTAAATTTTTATTCAGAACATTTTCGGAACCAATTGAAGAATAAAATTTAATGATACTAATATTAATGACTTGGGGCACCTTAGAAGAAACCTAAAAAATAACAAAATTCTGGAAATCTAATTCAATTAACAAAGCTAATTTAAACTTTTTCTGAAATCTAGTCGGCAATATTTTCAGTTCACAAAACTTAATAATTTTTTAATTTGTACAAAAGGCTGAGAAGAAAAGTCTTCTTACAAAAATATTCAAAAAGAAAACTGAAGTAGACAATGAGACTAAAACAAATCTTCAATCGTCAACAAGTTTGACAAACATAATTCCTCAATCAGATCTATCAAAATTTTATTTTACTTATGACTATGAAAATGGAACTGGTAAAACTTACACCAACACAACTTAAGAGTTTTTATTTTCATTTTTTTTTGTTTAGGTGAATTGTACATGAGAGTTGGTATAGCTATATTTTCCCTATGCTCAATGATTGATCGTTCATTAAGCTTTGTTCAAATGATCGAAGCCTATTTAAACAATCCTTCAATTCTAAATGACTGTAAAGAAATATTTATACTCTCGTTGATAAGTAAAATAACAAGTCTTCTATTTATATTTATACAAACATTTTTCATATTCAAATACGCTAATATAGTTATTAATTTTGGTAAAAACTCAGCTGTTTTGGGCCTTATACACATAGTATCAACTAATTTTTGTGTTTTTTTTCGTACTGTTGTAAGAGAAACAGTCGAGGAGATAAAACATCATCATTATCCTATAGTACACGGCTCAAAAGTTCATTTAATCCAAGACCAACATGAGGAATCTGTTCACTTAACCAATACAACTATGCACCCTATGAAACAACTTGGTTGTTTTAAATCAGTGTTTTTTACAAGTGATATTTCAGTTGGAATTATAGAAGCACAAGAAAGAATTGGACCATATTTGTATCCATGTGTTATTGAATACAGTCTTATGTGTCTTACTGTTTTTTATATATTGTGGTCTAGTATTGAACAACGATATAGCGAGAACAATCGCTATGGACAATGGGCTATAGGAAATGACGAAAAGACACGTGTTTTAAATAACCAATCAAAATTACAAGAACAAGCGCATCGTTTTGCTAGTTTTGCTCATGAGAAACGACATGTTAATCAATTTGTTATTGATTGTGGAAAATCAACAACGGGTCTTTTTCTCGGTATTTTTGTACTGCTCTTTACATTAATTACTCTAATCGTTTATTTTATATATAAAAATGGAAATACAAATAAAGCTGTACAAATAAGTGAAATGACCGAGTTGTTATTAGTATCTTTATCATTTATTATAGTGATTTCATTATTAATTAAATTCAAAATGGCGAAATTTAATTATAAGCCTATATTTGAAATGGGTTATAATGAAACATTGACCATTGTAGGTTTAGCAGGTATTTATCTATTCGGTTTTTATAGTATTATTGCTATTCTAGAAAATGGGATTAATAGTAGAATAGAAATGTTGTCTTTGTCGATACAAATAGCTTCGATTGTTGAAGCTACATTACAGAGTGTATTAATTATAGAGGGTCTTAAAATGTTTACGAAAGATCGTTTTATCAAAAAGGATAAGCCTGGTAGATCAATGCTTACACTTTTGATTTTATTAGATGTTAGTTTATGGCTATCGGAGACGTTCAGTGTGAAAAAATATGAAATGAATACGATACAATTGGACTATTATGATATTGTTTTTTGGTCAATAGTTAGTTCTGTATCGTCGCCATTGGCTATTTTTTTTCGATTTCATGCTAGTGTTTGTTTGTCTGATATGTGGAAAACTTTATACGAATGAATTAAAAAAAAGATTTTTCACTTTTTTTTTTAATAGAAAAAAAAAAGTTTTTTTTAAATATTTTCTTTCAACAGGAGTGAAGTTTTCAAATGAATTAATTGAAATATATTCTTGGCACATAACCTTGCGCAAACCGGCGTACATTAAAACCCGATTTTACACGTGAAGCGCATGCAACTAAATAGACCTCTTCCATTTTATAAAAAAAGATTTACAAATTCGACGCACTTCATCTGTAATTTTGGGTTTTAAAATGCACTAAAAATTGAAATTTATTCTTTAACGCCGAGTTAATATAAATATAGAATTACTTATTTTAGCCCGGTCTTATAGTCAAAAAATAAAAAATTAAAAAAAGTATTTTATAAATATTTTTTCGAGTTTTGATGTTGACTTAAAAATTAGTTTAAAAAAGTTCTAAAAATATTATTGCGAGGTTACGAGTTTAATAAGCAGACACGACATACCGGGTTGAAAATCGGAGAGATTCTCATTTCCTATTGGCTGAGAGATAAAAGAATTCTATTGGCTTTTCAATTTTCTTTAAAGATTCATAATTTATTTTATTGAATTAATAAAAAAAATAAATTGAGAGAATATAATAAAAGTTAATATTTTTTATATTTTATTTATATCTCTAAAATATTCACCAAAAACAGTCTTGTCTAAAATTTTAATTTATATTTTTTACGTTGATTAAAGTAATAAAGAATTTTTTTGAAAAAAATTAAATAATTTTAAATAACGGATCGTTACCTCGCATATTAAAGGCTCTGCTTCCCTATCTTAGTTCAACTATAAGCGCGACGTTTTTACTTAAGAAATTAAAAATAAGAAAAAAAAAAGATAAACAAAATATACTTTATTTTACTAAGTTCTTACAAAACACTAATAGTTTAGAATAAAAATCAAAAATTGTAATTTTTTTCAAATCTTATTTTTAATTTCTGAGCAAAGGAATACGGTAGCTTAAAATCTAATGGAGACCAGATTGATTATCCAACTACTTTGCATTAAAGTTGTAGGCAAGAATTCATTTTTCTAACTCATGTCAAAACTTCACTCCAGTTTTCTTTCTAAATATTATTTGTAAAACTTTTTTTTTTATAATTTATAAATAAAGATTTAATTTATTTATTGAAAAGAAGTTACTTGTTTGAAATTCTTATAAAAGTATTTAAAGAATTCTCTAAATATTTTAATTGGACGGCAATAGCGATAGCAAATGAGCTTTCTCTTTTCAAAAAATTCTTATTACCCAGTCAATATTAATTTTCTTTGTCAAACAAGATTGATTGTGTCAAATATATGTCAATATGCGATTTGTGTGTTCAAGAAAGTGATGCCGCGATTTCGATTAATCGCGATTAATCCAGCGCTGAATTTAAAATCGAAATTGATCGATTTCACTGTACCAAAACACGATTATTTTAGAGATAAAGGCCAATGCACCATAAACTCGTATTTTTTAGATATACAGTCACGTCGCGTTAATCCGAACATATGGGGAGTCAAAAATTTCTGTTCGGATTAAATATTTCGAATTAAAAATATTATATTATATTCATAATAATTTGCTTAAATTTTTTTTATTCTTAATAAAAACTACAAAAATTAATTTTACGGTAAGAAAAATAATACAAATAAAGAAATAATTAATTGGACTTTGATTTATTTTTGACATTTTGCTATTTATCTTATCTAATAATAGCTGCATGTTTTATATAAGAAAATGGAAAAAAAAATCTTGGTTCGAATTAAAAAATAAAAAAATACATGGAAGAGATATTAATAAGTTGATGCTGGGGAAATAAAATTTTGTTCGAATACCAAAATAATCCGAATTTTTAGAACTTTTTAGTTCGATTAAAAAAATATATTTAACATTATTTAATATTGCAAATGGAGTAGGGAATATACAAAAAGTGTTCGAAACCTAAAAAGTTCGGATAAATGAGGTCCGGATTAACGCGACGTGACTGTATATTTTTTCCAAAAACAAATTACAGCATGTTTTTTTATCTTAGAAAAGTTGAAAAAAAAAATCATCTACATATTGTTCATAGGTTCAAACAAAAGGACCTAAATTTCAATTTTTTTAACTTTTGGTTGTTTTTATTACTATATTTAACTTTTTTTTGTTGTTTTTCCTGATTCAGTGTCTAAAATTACATAAACCCAAACGACGTATGCCTCTCTTTTAATAACTATTTAAGACCCGACAAATAAAACACTCAATTTTTTTAATTTCTAATTGTTTTTCGATTGCTTAATTTATCAAAATTATTTTAAGCATTCGCAAAACAACAACCAAAAATCCTTTTCCACAAATTTAGCCCACTTAGTCGATTGACAAAAAAAAGGAATCAAATTTAAAAAATAATGAGGAAACATTTAAATGCTTGAAAATTGAAAAAAAAAATTAAATTGTATAAGCTCGGAAACAATAGCTTAGAAATTATATCATTTGAAAAAAAAACGAGGCATCATTTAATTTATATTTAATTCTAAAATTTATTTGGCCCATTGAAAAAAAATAAATAAAAAATTTTTTTTAGTTTCAAAAAATGTCTTTGAACAATTCATTTTTTACAGATTCGTACACTTTTCTACTTGAAGAAAATCAAATAATTTTATTAAGCTCAGCTTTTTCACTTTTTCCACTAGGTATAATCCTAAATATCATACAAATATTTATTTTTATGCGCAAAATATTCTTTAATACATTTACTGGAGATTTTTTCATAATAATCTCAGTAAATAATATTCTAGTTTTGACTTTGACTTCACTACGCTTTATGGGTTTTATAGAAATATTTAAAATTGATGAAAATTCTAATCTATGGTGTAAAATAGTGCCTTTTCTGACACGTTTAGGATACCAAGCTTGCTCATGGTTAAACTATTTTGTCACCCTAGAAAGATTTATTTTTGTTATCTTACCAACTAAACACAAATTATTAAAGAATAAAAATCATTATATCCTTAAATTATGCATTTGTTTTTATTGTTTATTAATTCTTATAAATATACCCAGTTTACTTTATGAGAGTAGAGTCTTTCAAGCTAAAAATTTAACAAATACAACAACAGAATTTGTTGAAGTGTGTACAGCAGAGCCTTCCATAGGCATAACTCGTGAGTTTATATCAATAGTTTTCGGAATATTTACGCCTTTTTTATTGACAATAGCAACTAATATTTATTTTGTTAAGAAAGTAATGGATTCTAAGCGAAAAGTATCGAGTAAAAAGAATTTAAATTTTGCTATACCGTTAATAATTTCAAATATTTTATTTCTATTGTGTCAATTGCCACTTTCATTTTATTTTGTTTGTTTATTTTTTCTAGTTCTTTATCCCAGATTGTATTTGAGTCCTTTGGTTAGTAATTTTATTCAAATTTTGGATAGCTCATCAAGAATAATTGCGTGTTTTAATTACTCGTTTTGTCTTGTAATACAATTGATTCTTAATAAACTATGTCGCAAAGAATTTTATAAAATGATATGCGAATTTTTATCTAAGTTTTTTAAATGTATAAAGCCAATGGATGATCGTATGATAACACAATCTTCAAAGTAATCAAACAATATTCCAAGACATAAATTGACACAAAAACAAAATGCTTTTTTTTTTTTTTAAAAAAACTAT
>NTPY01000375.1:123069-151678 GCA_002922825.1 Brachionus calyciflorus | reverse complement strand
TTTTTTGTACTATTTTCCGATAATATAAATTTTTTGGCGATCGGCGATCATTCATCAATACTTGTATTTTTCATGTAAACCTCTGAAAACATCACATGTAAATTGGGCTCCCATAAGTTTTCAGTAAAAGATTTTCAGTGTTTTGTATTAATTAAAAAATTCAAATAAAATTATATTAAATTAGAATAATTTTTTGTTTCTATTTGGGTGAAACTATTTTGTGTCAGGAGTAGGGACTTGAACCCGGAACCTTGAACCAATTAGTTACGCTAATTAATTAAAAATTCCAGAGCCCTCATCTAACGACTCGAACCATTCGGCTATCACCGGCCTAAAAAAATTAAATACCGTATTTCCTTGCTGCCAAGTGCATGCCAGTTTTCTATCTCATTATTTGAATCAAAAACTAACTATTTCGTCATTTGACAATTGTTCTTCTATATTCTGATATTCTGGTCTATCAATAAAATCATTGATAATTATGTTATTTTTCAATATTTGTGTTAAGGCTTGATGTAAATTGAACTAATCGATTATGTCACAGTATGAGAAGCTGTTCATTATAAGATCAGAGTTCATATTTTCCCAAATATCTGATAACAAATCTATACATTTAGCGTATCCTGGAGATTTGGAATTTCCATGCTTTGTTTAATTTCTCAGTTCATTAATGAACCAGTTGTTCCATTTTTTGTGATACATTCTTTTCAAAGATGCAAAGCAAGAGACGTCATCAGGTTGAAGTAAATTTGTCATGCGTGAAGGGATAAAAAACAATTTTTTCCTATTCTAATCCATAGTTTTCTTTACTTTTTCCGTTAAATGACAACTGGCAGAGTCTAGAAAAAGTCTTAAATATCCAAAGCCATTGAGCATCATATAAGGAACTAATATTATTATTTATTCACAAATACTATCCTGGCCTATAGTTGCCCCTATTTTATACACTACTATTACATTTTCTGGGACTTGATAATTTGATATATCAGTTTTTATCGGAAGTAAAATCATCAACGGTAACATTTCACCAATAGCAGATCCAGTAACTGCGGAAGAAATTCTTGTTTTTTTACCACCACAAGTTACAACTTTAACACGTTTAGAACCGGACGTGTGACACAATCTCGAAAGGTAAAAATCTCGAATAATTAAAAAAATAGAATCTCGAAAAAAAATACATTTAATTAAGATTTCATTAAATCACTCATGCCTTCAATAAATAGATCCATGCGACTTTTCTCATAATTTTCAACAAAACGTTTTATCGAGTAATCTTTTTTGATTTGCCTCTTACTTTGTTTGGCCAAAATCTCACCTTTTAATAATTTAATAAGATCTGCTTCCATGTTACTTTGTTCTAATCTGAATAACTCGACTACCTTTGAGATAGTTAAATTTTTTCTTGTGTCTGGTTTTAAACGTGAGTGCCAAGATTCTACGTTATTATTGGTTCTTGGCAAATTTAGCTTGACTCTTTCATAGACATTCCATGTTTCGTTAAACCAACCATTTAAATTCAGTGTGACCTTCATCTGTATTCTGGAATATTATTTTGTAAATTTCAAGGGCTTTTAAACGAATAGAATTTCCAATTATACAGCAGCCAGATTATTTAGAGGCACATTGATACGGTATCAATGATAAGATTGCTTTTTTCTTCAAACGGTCGTCTCAAACGTTTTTTTCTTAAGCTTATCGCTAGGAGGACTTTCAACAACTGCTACATCTCCGTGATTAGATTCAATCATAGATTTTGGTTTGCATCAGACATTTTGAAATTTTAACTAAAAACTAAACTCTTAAAAATTTCATTTATATGAATTTTATAGTAGCTTTATTAGATTTTTTTCTTTCTTAATTTCAAAAAGCAAATGGATGGGACTTAAAAAAAAAACCTTTTTGTTTTTCTTTAGAAAGAAAGCCATTAAAACTTAAATTCAAAATTTTGAAATAGTTTATTTTTAAGCGAGTCAAATAGCTAAAGTGTTTCTGTTAGCAAAAATTTAGTGAAAAAGAAATTTGATTATTAGAGTGTTTGAAATTAAGTTTTTTTTAGAATCTAAATTTTGACCCGGCACCTGAAACCGAATTAAATTAAGTTTTAAATAATATTTTTTTAAATTTAAAAATTTTTCCAAAAATTTTCCCGGCACTTAATACCAAAATTTTTCACATGGACAAATTTCATGGGAGGGATTGGAAATGATGCGTTGGATAAATTTGAGTTTTCGGGTTTAAGAGCATGCACTTCTCAGCAAGGAAATACGGTGATGAATTTTTATCGTACCGTATAACCTTGCGTTGCAAAAGGAATCAGGTTTTTAAATATTAGATTTGTTTACAAGTACCAAGTAAAATTTTCAGAAAAAAATTTTTTTTTTAAATTTCATACCAAAGTTCGAACTTAAAAAAAAAGGTAAATAATTTAAAAAATAATTATGCTAATTTATTTTAAATTATCAATCGGTATAACAAAAAAAAATTCAATAAAAAAAATATTCAATAATTATTGATCTATTGATATTATAGACCTTTATTATAACGAACAACATCTTCATTTGTTCTCTCTTGAATTTCCTTTTCCAAGTCTTTTGTTTTGACTTCCGACATTTGAGGAAATATGGCTATAGTAGCGGGTAGAGCATAGAAAAACGTAATCGAACAAATCAATATATTAAATGGCATATGAAGTCTTGGATTCTTTTTAAGCAAAGCTGTCTTTTCTAACATTGTCATTACTATCGGTGGTATTGTAAGCAATGGTATTGGTAGAGCAGCACGTGAAATAGCCATTTCAGTTAGAGCTTTTTTAGCAGCTATTTTAGATGTACCAATAACTTCACCATTTTTATTTAAGACATCAATTCCTTCATTACATTCATGTTTTCGCATTAGAATAACATTTAAGGTACTGGCAGTCATAACAGCTGGTAAGGGTACAAATCTTTGTATCATAGCTTTTGTAGCTGGTGCTAAAGCTGCTTTTTTAATGAATACACTCAAACCAACTGAGATTGATATGGCTGCTGTGACAGCTCCAGTATATCCTTGTAAAAATGTTGATAACTTTGTTGGCTTTGATGCATTTCTATTGGCATAATTAACACATGCGTTATGAGATTGATTTAACCATTGCCAAAAAATAGTCTGTGCCATTGTTGGATTCGGAATTAATAAACCAGCTAATATTGGAGAGTTAAATGGTACATAACCAGACATTCTAATGCAACAAAAAAATTAATCAATAAAATTTTAAATTTTTTCTAGCTAAATCGGTCGGTTAAAATATTTTTTCATAGAGCTTTTATAAATCTAAATCTTAAATATTTTTAACACTCAATTTTAACCTTGAATGACTCGATTTTTGGAAGTTGAACAAAAAATTTTTTCAAAATATTTTAATCAGTAAGTAAAAGAGATTATTGGTTACCCACAGTGAAAGAACTGTTACCCACAAATAAATCACTGTTACCCACAGGTATGAAACTTTTAAACACATATCACTGTTTAACACAAAATTTCTGTGGCTAAAAGGAAATTTGATTGACGTTTTTTTTATGTTTTCTAAAAAACTTTTTAACACAGATTTTAATAAAAACTTATTTTTTAAATATTTCTAATAACTATTGGAAATCCATTTTCAAACTAATTTTGTTCGGCCTTTTTTTTCTAATAATGAATTGAAAGGACAGGAATAAAACAAAAAAAAATCAAATCTACCTTAAGATTCACCAGCTTTTGAAGCTCTATCACTTAGTAGAGATTCTTTTTAAAGCGTTTCTAAGTTAATACAAGATAAGGATAGTTTAATTGTGACCTTAAATCACAAAAAAGTGAATTCGTGAACTTAAAACTGATTGAGGATTGTTAGTTTTCTTTTTTTAATATCTTTTTTCGTTGATTTATTAAAATTATGTTTCCTGTGGGGAAAAGTTTTTTTCAAAATGATTAAAAATAGGGTAAAAATTTTGTGTTTTCTGTGTTAAAAAGTTTTTTAGAGGGCTAAATGAATTTCTGTGGTGAAAATTTTTCGGTTGTGGGTAACAGTTATTTAACTGTGGGTAACAGATTTTTCACTGTGGGTACTAGGTAGACCCGTAAGTAAAATAACTTTGGTTAGCTATCGTTTAATTTATAAAAAAAAAGCTCGGATCCGGTTTAACCCAATTTATAACCCGTAGTAAAATCATTTTATTTTTCAATTTTGAAATTTTTAAATAGAATATTGGTGGTCCGGGCTATCCGGCGAGCACCAAAAACACATTTTTTTGAAAAAAACGTTTATGCCGGTCGCCGATGGCCTCGGGCCAGTATTTTTTGATTTCAAAAGTGGAAAAAGATAAAATTAAATAATAAAGCGTCAGTTATTTATAGGCGTTCTACGCGAGGGATAAAATTAATAGCATTAACGAGGCTTTAAATTATGATTACCGTAAAACGTTGCTTACCCCAGGGGCTATATATCCGGAAAATGACTGGGGTTATATGCGAAGTTCCTCGGGGAATGGTAGTAAATGACTTTATTAAAAATGTGCCCCAGGGGTTAAGTAAAAAATGAATTTAAAATTGGAAGGGGTTGTCCGAAAAATTTAATCAATTTTGTTTTTAAAAAATTTTAATAAATCCTAATGTGGAAGTATTCAAGTTTTTTATGCCTATATGAAAACTTAAAAATAAATACACTGGGTTAATATAAAAATTTAAAGAAAAAAATATTAAGCACAATTTTTTTTTTTTTTTTTTAATTTTTATTTTTACCCTGGGGCTAAATTGAATTTTAATTGAAAAAAGTATGGGGTTATATCCGAGTTTAGAAGTGGTGGGAGATCATCAAAAAATAGTAGAGCCCCGGGGCTATAAAAAAGGTTTTACGGTATAGTAAAAGTACGCTGTATTTAAGTCATTAGACTTTTTGGTCGATTTTACCAATTTATAAATAATGACGAATCGAAAAATTGAGTCAAAGCTGAGCAATTTCTGATTAAAGAAAAAAATTTTAGTTAAAGGAACATTTAAATATATTTAAAAGAACTTAGATTATTGAAAGAAAATTATTAATTTTAAAGTTCGATATTTAACTTCAAATTTAATTATATTCCTACAAAAAATATTATATTCGATATGACTCTTTGGGAGGTTCTATAGTACGCTTGCCAAGAAACAATTTCTATTTGGCTCTTACTTTTGTACCACAAAAAATCAATCGAAAATTTAAAATAAAAAAATTTTCCAATTGTAATTTTTACATAAATTTCAAATGATTTATGTTAATTTTTAAATTTCGAAGTAATTTTTTAATTTTATTTTCTATCTCCACCTAAAAAAACAATTTGTTAGAATATTTCTTTTTAAAATTAGTGACGTCACACTATTACGACCCCATACTGTGCCACCCTTTTAAAAAATTTATATAAAAAAAAAACTAACCTAAATGGCATGAATATTTTCTCGCCTGTATCAGGATGAAGAATAGCTTGCTTTATCTTCTGTGCTTCCCATAATTGTTTATCAGTAACACTAGGCGATAATAAACCCGATTTAAAATCGTCTAGTATTTGAACACATTGTTTTAATTTTGCCTTAAAATTAAAAAAATCTCAAAGTATTTTATTTCATTTTTCAATTTAAAAATAAACTAACATCGGATACAAAAAGTGTTCTAGGGTCAATAATGTCCATATTATGGTAAAATCTACCCATGAATGTATTCTTTAAGAAAATAAAAAAATTTAATTTTTATATAATTTAGTCTAAAAGGTCTAAATTTACAAGGTCATATTGAGATTTATTCAATTGAAATTTCGGAATCGCAGACATTTTAAAACAAATAAATTTTTTTTTTGATTGAAAACAATTTTTTTTATTCTAATTTAAATTCGTATTTAAACAATAATTTTGTTTGATTAATTTTTTCCAATGTAGAATAATTAATTTTGCATATTATTTTTTTATCATAAATTTCCATTAAGCATAAATTTGCTTTTTGAGCTGTTGTTGTTGTTGCTTCAAATGGCGTACTTAATTTGAAATTACTTAACTTTTCGACTAGTGTATTCGAAATGTCTTGAAATGATTTAATTGATGTACCAAGTTCGACTAAACTATTGCGTACCTCTTCGTCTTGTTCTACCTCTTCTATTTGATTTTCTAAATTCTCTTTATGTTCAAAATAAATTTCGAAATTTTTGAAATTATCTAAATTTTGTTTTATCATTCGTAGTTGTTCTAAATTGTCTGCATTTTTTTTTGACATTAAACAAACAACGACTTTTTCCATTAAACGAATACACTCCTACATGAAAATAAAATAATTTTTAACTTTTTTTTTATTTTGAATGAAAAACTGGGGGACGTTGGGTCGATAGACAGAGTCACTCATCCGAGATACTTAATGACTGCGAACTCGACTCTTAGACTACGACTTGGCTTGGAACCCCGGAACCAAGCGATACTTAACTTCGTTTTTCATTTTTTTTAAAATAAAACATTAAATTTCTTACATTAGTATTGGAAATTTTTTTCAAAAATTTTTCCCAATCAATTTGTATTAAATTTGAAAATTGAGGTATTAATTTCAACAGGCTATCAATGTCTATAATCATTTGATTAGTTCCATTGACTACTAAATTTAATTTTGATTTATTTTTATAGACATTTTTACCAAGATAATTTTCAATTAAGATCTTGATCATGTCTAAATTACTCTCCAAATTTAAATCACAGCTTTTGAGTAAATTATTTAAGCCTAAAATTGGACTTGTTTCCATGGATTTTTAAAGAAAAAATTGCTAAATTTAAAAAAAATAATGATAAATAAAAATTAATTTTTAAAAAAAAATCAAATTGACACTTTAATTATTTTTCTTCTGTTTGTGATAACTTTATTATGATTTCATTCAGTTATAAATCTCGATTTTTACTCGGCAAACGGTTGATCAATCAGTTTGATTCTTAAATATTTGCTGGACTAAATAGCAAAATATTTTTTTTAGCTCTTAAATGGTTGACTTCTTTATAAAGTTCTTCATTTGTCTGAAAAGACTCTTTTTGTTTAATTATAGATGCCATTCTTTGAACGTTCATAACTTATGATGCCCCAATTCATTATTAATATTAGTATCTTTAAATTTTATTCCTCAATTGAAAAGCGATTCAGAAAATTTTCTGAATAAAAATTTAAATATAATATCTAGCGAAGATGGTTCGATTTTTTAGAAAACTATTTTGTAAAAAAAAACTTTATTTTTGGTCAATTTTCATTAAAAATTTAGTTTTTCTGAAACTTTTGTAATTTCTATTTTGCTTATTATGAATCAAAATGTTCAAAATAAAAACCAAATTTTTATCAAGCATGGTTAACTCTAAAATTATTTTCATGTAAAAAGTAAAATAGGAATTTTCTTAATTTCTTATAAGATCTTAAAGACTATTCTTAAAAATATTTTTGCCTCAAGAAAGTTGTTTTTTCAAGAAAGAAGATTTTCAACAAGATAATTTATGTTCTTAACAAGATCCTAATGTTTATTAGATCTTATAAGAGCCATTTTAAGATTCAATTCCTGTAGATAGTTTTGAATAAATATATTTAAATGTTTTTTCACCACTTTTTGTTCTTGATCCATATTCAATTATTTGGTCTTTATTTCTTAAATCATATTTCAGGTTTCTAGCCTCATTTTTTGACTAACTGTTCTTTCAAGTATGGTCGTGAGTTTGCAAAATTAATAATCTTGAAGGAAAATATTTAAAATTTTTTAGTTTTTAATTCACTAAAACTATAAGTTTGTTAAATGCCTATGTCTCTAACTAATTTTATTACCCTGCTTTTAAGACTATCTCCTTATATCACATTGAAAAAAAAATTTCTTTTTCAACAATACAAAAAGTTATCGCTTAAGATGACCTTGATATTGTCAAAATCAAAAAAAAAAAAAGATCAACTTGGCACATTCTGTTTTTTTTTTATAAAACTATAAAATCTCATTTTTATTTTGTGAAAATAATTCTAGAATGATGTTTTTATTTTCAATTTTATTAGGTCTTCACTTGGCTAAATTATCATCGCAAGTTGATTTAACTAAAAATCTACTCGATTCTATAGATGCGAAAAAATTTAAAATTTATTACAAAAATAATTCACTAGTTGAAGAAACTTCTACGATAAAAGATAATAGTAAAATCATAAACGGTTATCCAGTGTCTATTAAAGGCTTGCCTTATTTAGTGTCCTTAGGATATTTGTCTTCGACTGGCTATTGGCATTATTGTGGTGGATCAATAGTGAGCAATAGTCAAATTATTACTTTAAAAGATTGTTTTGCCAATTTAGGAAAAAATTATAATTATTATGATTTTTACACTAAAAATGGTTATGTATTGGCTTTATTAGCCGGATCGGATCGAATGGATGTTCTTAAAATACGACAACAATTAAAATCCGAAATATTTTACATTATTGATAATATAGATTATCGAGATTCGGATAGTATAGCTATTTTAAAAACATCTGTCCCTATCAAATTCACCGATTCAGTTAGTAAAGCTATTTTGCCAATGACTAGTAATCCTTGGGTAATTAATGGTCAGAGTGTAGTGGCAGCTGGATGGGGTACAAATGAGAAAAATGAAGCTTCACCTAGTCTACTCTACACTTATATGAATGTTCTAAATGGTATGAGCAATGAAAATGAATGTCAAGGTTATGAAAAAAATAATTATTGTTGTAAAGACTTGTCGACAAGAAATGGTAATATTTGTTATGGTGATGGAGGTGGTCCATTGATTCATTATGAGAATAATCAATGGGTTTTGTATGGTGTTGCTAATTTTATTTTTGTAGACGACAAAAATCAATGTATTAATACAATGCCTGGATTTTTTGCTACTTTACCTAATTCGTGGGTGATGCGTGAAATAAGGAATTAAAATTAAAAAAAATTATTTTTTTATTCTAAACCTATGTTCAATAAAGCTTGTCCAAAACTTTAAATAAATAAAAAAAATATGATAGGGTGGTTCAAATTCAGAAAAATTTTATCCATCAGTAGGCTTTCGACACATATTTAATTCTTTTGTTGTTCTAAGAAAAAGGCTCTGTATCAAAATAGCTTTGTTTGAAATAAATTATTCAATTAAGCTCGTTCAAAATAGCTTTACCTTTTTTTTAATTAAACAGCTTGTTCAAAAAAGCTTAATTAATTGGTTAGGGGTACTTTTTCCACGATAAAAAAAAAGGTACTTTTTCCCCGAAAATTTTTAAAATAAAAAATAGGGTACTTTTTCCCCGATTTCAAAAAGGTACTTTTTCCCCGATTTATGAAAATTATTGAGTTTTAATTAATTTTCATGGTGATAAAAAAAAAATAAGTTATTTAATAATTAAATTTCCATTTAAATTAAATTTGTATTATTTATTTAAAATTTTTAACTTTGATCTCCAAATTCTAAAATGGAAAATTTTGAATACATTAAATCGAACACATAGAAAGAAGAATATCAAAATGAGGAGAAAAATAAGAATGAGAAAAAAGGTTTACAAGTATTAAAGAGGTCATCTTTATTATAAACATAGAATAAACAAAGGGAGCATTTATTGGATATGTGTCCAAACTAAAAAGGAATCTAAGTGTAAAGGATCAATTACAATTTCTGATAACGAGCAAATTTCATCAGAAGTACCCCATAACGACCATGATTCATTAACAGAAAATGAAATAATGGTTTTAAGATTTTAGTTAAATAATCTAGTTTGATTAAAGAATAAAAAAATTGGTTTTTTAAAAAAATTCAAAAAGGAACTTTTTCCCGAAATTTCTAGAAAT
The DNA here is from genome assembly GCA_002922825.1 of Brachionus calyciflorus. Taxonomy (NCBI): domain Eukaryota; kingdom Metazoa; phylum Rotifera; class Eurotatoria; order Ploima; family Brachionidae; genus Brachionus; species Brachionus calyciflorus. Next base: position 141,857 of record NTPY01000375.1, on the reverse strand, counting down.
TAAATTAAGGGTACTTTTTCCACGATTTCAAAAAGGTACTTTTTCCACTAAAATTTGGACAGTGGAAAAAGTACCGTGGAAAAAGTACCCGTCACGAATTAATTAAGAAAAAAAAGCATGTTCAAAATAGCTCTTGTTAACAAATGAAAGACTTTTTAGTTTTTTTTGAAAGGAATTAAACTCCAAATGTAAGTAAAATATAAAAAAATATATATTTATACATTACTCTTCTTGATTATTCTATATTTTATCAAATTTACCGAAGCCTATTGTATCTCCGCAAGCAAGCATCTTCGAATTCATTCCAAGATTTAAAGTTTACTTCTGATATTTAATTCAAAAAAATTGATGTTAAAGTTACAATTTTCAATATAACTTATTAATTTAAAAAATTCTAAAAGAAGAGTGCAGAAAAAAGGGCACTAAATTTTCAAGTATTCGACTTAGCGGTTATTTTTTTTTAAATAAGAATAAATAAACAAATTCTGATTGAATAATTGCATTAACAAAAAATAGCCACTAATGGCTATTTTATTGCGATTTTTTTACCTGTACAGGTTATTTTAAATTAGCTTTTTTGATTAATTTATTTGTTAAAAAAGCTATTTTGAGCAGGTTATTTTGAAAAGTTAGGAAGTATAATGAAAGACTATAAAATTTGCTTTAAAACAATATACAGGGGTTCTAATATAAATTGTAATGTCAAAATTTTTGACCGCTCTTTTTAACAAGTCGACTCCAGTCGACTTTAATATTAAAAAAAATAATTAAGACGATTTGTTTCACAAATAATATGATCCTTTTTTCAAAAAAAAAGATATGTCTAATAATAAATTAAATTAGAAAATTTTGTGAATTAACCTGATTTTAGGCTGAAAATTTAGGATTTCACCATCTTTAAAGGCTAAATGACTTTTAATACTTGTCAAGCCCAGTGAGCTGAGCAGTTTGGGATGAAAAAGTTGGTATTAATATGTCTTTAAATAGATAAAAATTGATTGTTAAAAACGATGTTTTCTCAATTTCGACCAAAAATATGAAAAATTTTGACAAAAAATTATCAATGAAATCAAGTATGATTTTAGGAGAACTCGATGAGCTGAATCGATTGGTATATGGTAAAAAGGGGTTTTAGAGGCCCAGGTTTTAGAGCTTTTAAAACCATGAATGTTTAATAAACGTGAAATCCTTTTGGGTATAGACGAGTACTAATTGAATAAATCCTTATATAGTTGTTGAGAGATCAAACAATAAAAGAAAACTTTTAAGGATAAATTTTTATTTTGAAATAAATTAGAATCTGAAAATTATATAAGAAAAAACAAACATGTATATTACTAGAAATTAGTTAAAACTGTAACTGTTGAAAAATAATAATTTTAATTGATTTTGGGTACGTAAATCTCTAAACTATAGAAAAAAGAAATCTATTAAAATTGAACTTGAACAAAAAAATTTTTTTAAATTTTATCTCAATTGTTTGACCAATCACCTCCATTTTCAATAATAATATCGATCATTTAAAAAATAATCTTTAGCTTATTATGAATTCTAAAAATTTTTATTTGATTTTAAACATGCTTTTTTAAGGCGATCTATATATTCTTGGCATTTTTCAAATACTCAAATACTCATGCCAAAGCATCTCAATCGGGTTCAAATCAGGAGATCTTAGTTGAGAAGGTATCCTATTTTTGTATTTCAAAATTAAATTGATTCAATGAGATTGAGCTTAAAAATACCCATTTTATCCCATTTTTTCTAGAAAAGATATGCATTCAATCTATTTGTGCTTAGGGTCTTTGTCTTGATGAAGATAATAGTCAAAATCATGATTAATTGCACCAAAAGCTCTTTACCATTTTTTACCAAAAATAATGTAATTTTACGTAAAAACCGTAAAGCTTACCGGCTAAAATTTACGTAAGAAGAGTTAATCGTACGTAAGATTACGTAATAAAATCCATTCTGGACTTTTCGTTGAAGCACTGTATATATGGTGATTTTACATTTTCCCCACTTAACAATTTCCCCATTTAACGTTTTCCCCACTTAACAATTTCCCCATTTAACGTTTTCCCCATTTAACATTTTCCCCACTTACATTTTCCCCACTTTTTTTATTCCCCACTGTACATTTTCCCCACTATCTAGGCGGTGTCTAAAATAGCCAATAAAAATAATTAAGTTTTAAATGAAAAATTTTATTTGTTTTAATTTATTGTACGGGTAGTTGTACAGGTCTTCTCCATAAGATAAAACTTGCACAATGGCTAATTTACATGGGTTACGGTTACGGGCAAAAGTTACGGTTGACGTAACATTTATATAACAACCACTGTAGCATCTTTTGCCTTGCATTTTTGGCCATTTTTGACTACATTTTAAATTGCATGGTCCACTGAATTATTTTTTTCTGAGGTTTCTCTTGCTCTTTGCTCCTATAACTGTATCAACAATGAAATCAACATTTTTGTATGAATTGGATGGATTTTTTAACATTTACTTATTAATGCGGATAAAGCGGCTATTTTTATTTAATTAGACCAGTCTTTTTCCGGAATCATGTAATTTTCATTTAAATAGCAATTATTAGATATTAATAAATATTTCTATTTTTTTATTGGCTCATGGGCTAACCAATAAGAAAGTAGGCTATTTTTTTTGTGGGGAAAATGTACGATGGGTTAATTGTTAAATGGGGAAAATAAAAAGTGGGGAAAAAAATTGTGGGGAAAAAAAAGTGGGGAAAAAAATTATGGGGAAAATGTACGTGGGGGAAATGTAAGTGGGGAAAATGTATTGTGGGGAAAATGTTACTAAATCGTATATATGATGATCAGTTTCGCTTCAGAATTTTTGATTTTTTCTTTTTCTGTTTAAAATTGTCAATTAATCGAAAGGATTCAAAAGACTAAATAATAAAATAATAATTTTGTTTAAAAATTTTTATTTTCTTTTTTTTTATTTTAATTATTTATAATTTATAAAAAAGAGAGATAATTAAAATTGAAATGAAAGAAAAAAAAAAGTAAAACTAAATAGGAAGTTGTAAAAAAAAATATTTAAAATTTTTTTTAAAAAAAAAAATATGTAGAAAACAAAAAAAGTATGAAAAATTGAAAATTTTTTCAAAAAAAATTCCCCGAAAAAAAAATAATTCTTGAACAAAATAAAAAAAAAAAAAAATGTTCAATAATAATCAGTATTGATTATATTTCTATTTTTATAAGAAGAAGCTACTTGTGGTGTGATCGGATATGCACTGTGCGACGATGTTTTAGAAATAGTATTGCTATAATTATTCAATGACTTTACAGATGATGTTGTCTTTAATCCACCAGAATTGTAAACATTGACTTCTCCTAATAGTTTTATTCAATTTTAATCGAATACTTTTTATTTATTTTTTTGGTTTAGTAAATTTAGTAATTTAACAGCATTATTTACAATTTTAAAAAAATAGCCAATTAAAAAAATTAAAACAAATTTAACTAAAAATCGGACGGCTTAGATAAATAAATAAATCTCGGTAGTATGGACAATGGTGTCAATTTAATTTTTTAATTTTGTAATTTTTTATTTAAATATATTCTTGTTTTATCCTATTATTCCCTTTAGATAAATTAACAGCTTGATAATGGTAACTTCTTTTTAACGAAACGTCGCCAATTGTTAATAAAGTTTTTTCTAATTATAAATTTAATCATATTAGTAATTTCAATCTTTATAAATCCTTGCTTTAAATTTATCGCCATTTGGCAACAGTTTGTTACTGGCAGGCTAAATAACCTAATTGTATTTCTGAATAGACCGAATTTACCTATTTTTAAATGACTGATCGTTCTGGTTATTTTTATATTTTAATCTAACTTTGATTATCTTTTTATTTTTAAATTGATGTGTGCTTTTTATGTTTGTAGTCTGATTATTTAATATTAAACAGTTTAACTGATGAGGATTTAATATCCGAAACATGCATTTCTTAGACATAATTTTGTTAGTTGACTTGGATAATTATTTTTAATAAACTTATGCATCTTTTTTCGAGTTGCTTTTTTGAAAAATAAAAAGTTGGTAGATTCAAAAGTATTTTTTTACTCATTCTCTTAAGATGTAATTTTTTTTAAAAGCATAGCTAACTCTATATTACAAAATATTTTCGGTATATTTTTATTAGAATAGAAATGAGATATTAAGACTCAAAATCAGCCAAATTTTAACTAAAGTTAATTATATCCGGAACCCTTAATTTTTGTCCAGATAAATTTAACTAAATTTTATTTATTATTAAAATTGCTATTGATGTTTTAAAGTAACAGATTCTACTTTTGCCTTAACTTTTCTAAATTTAAAAAATTACAAAAATTAAAAAATGCTCTTTGAACATTCATCCACACAATTCCATTAGAATAACAAAAATAATTATAAGATTAATTTATAATCTTAGAATTATTATTATTATTACTAGTATTAACTACCGAGTTTATCAATTGATCTGTATTTATATAATGATGATGATTTAAATAATCAACTAAATTATTTGTTATTAAAGCCGTATTATTATTATTATTATTACTATTATTATTGTTTGAATTAGTTGAGCTAGTATTGTTTAAATTACTTTGATTTGGTTGTATTTGATCATTAGACTCAACATTACGCTTAAAAAAACTATGTTGTAAACATTCATTAGGAGTTATTCTTAATTTAGGATCATAGTTCAGCATGCGTATGATAATATCTTCGAATTTAAGATAATCTTGTAAAGTATGACCAGCCTCGTTAAGTCTCCTAGACTGTGGTCCACCTATTTCCGAGCCAATTATGTCTCTCAAACGTCTAGTACCAGGTTGTTTATATTTTTTACCCTCTTTTATTCTCTTTATTTGCCATGTACCATCTGGAAAACGATCAAAATATCGTTTTGATTTTGTACCTTGTTCTAACATGTCCACTGGTGGCATACCTAATACTTCAACCATTTTATTCATTTGATCAAATTCATTATGACCATTGAATAAAGGCTCACCAGTGTGCATTTCAACAAGTATACACCCAAGACTCCATACATCTATTGCCATATCGTATGGCAAACCTAATAGTACCTCAGGTGATCGATAAAAACGTGATTGTATATATTGATACAATCTTTGACCCAATTGACACGAACTACCAAAATCAATGATCTTAATAGCCGAACGCTTTGGATTACATAGTAAAATATTCTCTGGTTTAAGATCACAATGTATTATACTTAATTCATTTGTGCTTAGGAACATTAAGGCCGTGCATAATTGTTGAGCGAATTTTCTTGTTAAATTTAAACTAACACCACGAAAATTTGTATTTCTTAACAAATCGTATAAATTATACGATAGTAATTCGAAAACTAGACAAAGATGATTACGATGCATAAAATGACCCTTTAATTTGACGATATAAGAGCTTATATCGTTTTCATGTGAGTTCATAAGTTCTAAAAGACGAACTTCAATGTGAGCTTGTTGTAGAAAAGGTCTTTTATTTTTTATTATTTTAATTGCGACGAATTCTTGTTCGTCTAAATCGAATGCTTTGACTACTTGACCAAACGAACCCTTGCCAATTAGTGAATCTATTTCGTAGCGATCTTGAAATCTTTCGCCGCTTTTTATTATGTAGTCAAAGTATTCGTCATCGTAGCCATCGTTGTATAATTTGCGTTCTTTTTTATTGGCTGAGCCTGTGTTTAATTGATTGAGTATTGGGTCGTCGGTGGGATGAGATGTAGTCGGATGTGTTGGATTGTTTGTAGTGGGTGCACTTTGTTGGGCTCGACGCTTTTTTTTAGCATAGTAGACTTCGTTTATGTGCTTGTAGGTTTTTATTAGATCGACACTAAGCTTTCTTAATGGGGCATCGCGTGGATCGCGATACGTTTGATCGCTCATTTTGGAATTGTTTGATTCAGTTGATGTGTCCGATGGTGTTGATGGTGAGGCCTCACGTGATATCTTATTATCTTAAATTAAAATTAATTTTATTTATAGAAAAAAAATATTTTTTTTCTGCTTTCATTTTCTTTTTTTTCTCTAAAATTAAATATTTTGCTCAATATTATTTCCTAAACAATTGCTCAGAAAATGTGCAGTTTTTTTCTAAACAAATCTCCCTCTTATTTTTTTTAATTTATTTAAGAAAAATAAGGATTTGATTTTTGTTTACAAATTAACTCATTTTTTCTCGATAATTTCAAAATTGATCAAAATATGAAATTGTTTGAAATAATATATTTTCATCATCGAAAAAATTACATAGAAATTTTTCAAAATATTTTCACTAATAAAGGAACAAGAGTTTTCTTAATTTTTAAATGAAATTTATCCATACCAATTCTTGACTATTAGATAAGGTATTTGTTGCTAAAACATACATAAATATATTTTCAGCACACTCTGGACATATCACTTTTTGTTACTCCACTCATGCCTTATCTCTTTTTATTCTAATTGAAAAAATAGAACTCTTTTTTTATTCTTAATTCGCATCATTTTTCTATTGAATACGGAACCTTGGAATAACGAAAGAGTCGTTTCCGAAAAACATCTTTTCGTTATATCAAGACGTTTTTTCATATAATTTTCTAATTTGGTACGTTTTTTAGGTTTCGTAATAACATTAAATTATTCATAATTTCGTGTAAATACGGTATAATACAAAAATATATTTTTTGAAACTTTAAGATCGAATTATACAAAAATCATTAGTGAAAAAAGATTTAAGTGTTTTTATGCTACAAATAATAATAATAATCACTTTACAAGATCTCTAATTGATAATTGGAATATTCGTCAGTAATTTTTTTTAACGAAGAAGATCTTTAAGAACAGATTCGAAAAATGCTCTAGTAAAAGTGTTCTCAGTAACTTTTTATGAAAAAAAATAAATATTGATTCCCTGAAATAGGTCTATCGCATAAAAAATTCGCTAAATGTTGTAGTTCTCAAGACACTACAACTGCAATGTTAAAATAGAACTTTATTTAGTCATTTTGTAAGCTCGAATCTAATTTAGTGCAAGCTGAACTAATTTCAAGTAAAAAACACAGTGAAAATCTGTTTATTATTTAGAAACGTTTTCTCTAATTTTTTCTATATTATTTTTCTTTATGACTTGGACTAGAAGTGATCGTATTATATATTGAATAAATTTTTAAAAAGAAATAAATTTAATTTTTTTAAGCTTAAAACTAATAGTAGAAACCCTCTATATAGAAATCTTTGTTTGAAATAGCCTGAGTTAAGATGAAGCTTTCTTTATCAAATTTAGGCTTAAATTTTTCGACTCAGATTCACGGTTTCTTTTTTTTTACTTAGGACAGACTTAACGTTAATTAATTTTAAAGCACTTTGGAAGACTTTTTGGTAGTCAAGGGAGGCCCGTAATAAATTACAAACAAAACAAAAATTTATTTTAGACACTTGACATGTTTTTGTAACGAATTAATTTTTTCGCTATTTTTAACGGAAAAAAAATTAACCAATGTAAGTTAAAAAGTAATTAAAAATTTTAACTGCGCATTTGTGTGCATAAAATTATTTAGAAAGATTTATGATCACCCTTTAAATGTTAAATTTTGCCGATTCTATAAACTCTAACTTCTATCAAGTCAATAAAATTATTTTTAATTATTCAGGGTTCAATTATTTTTGTTTAGAGGAGCATACACAATAAGAGAAAAAAAAATTTCCATTTATGAGAAAATGATCCTTTATGTTTATATTTTTTTAAATTTTTTTTTTTTTTTGAATCTTTGCATAAAACCGTCTAACAAAGAAGGCATGAAATATTTAGAGTGAAATTTAGGCAAAAATCCAATACAATTTCGTTTTCCGAAATTTACCAAAAATATCGCGATTTTTTACTAGAAAGGGAAGTCTGATGAAATTTTGAAATTACAGTAAAATGAAAGAAATTGATTTTTGAAGGCAAAAATTTCAAAAAAAATGTCACTATGACCCAAAATAAGATATCTAAAATGATTATCATAAAATTCACATGGACCTAAAAATAATCCAAAAGCTAATTAGTCAAATCTTGATATCATTTATTCTGTTCCTTTAGCCCTCTAATTAAATTCATTTAATTAATTAGTTCGCGTATCACACGCCAAACCATTTTCAGATTCCAAAATAATCTCTTAAACTTAAACTAGTTGTTTTAAAATTGGATTAAATTTTTGTAAAATGTCACTCATTTCAATTCGTTCAATTCGATATAACTTTTTTAATTCTTTTAATGTGCACCAAATCATAAACCTTAGTTAAGATTTGGATGTTTTTGAGCCTTAATAACTCATGTCTATTCTGATAAAAATATTTTGAATTATAGAGTTAACCATGCTTTATAAAAATTGGTTTTGATTTTGAACGATTTGATTCATAATAACCAAAATAAAGGCTACTAAAGTTTCAGAAAAACTAAATTTTTAAAGAAAAATGAGTAAATATAAGGTTTTTTTACAAAAATACTTCAAAATAAAATAGTTTTCTAAAAAATCCAAACCGACTTCGCTAAATATTATCATTATATATTTAAATTTTTATTCAGAAAATTTTCGGAATCGCTTTTCAATTGAGGAATAAAATTTAAAGATACTAATATTAATGACTTGAGTCGAAAAAAAAAACATTTTTTCCTTGTTCATTTTGTTGGTTGTAGCAGAAATGTTACAAATTGTAGCAATTTAAATTTAAAATAAATTCTATTGGTCTATAATTAACTTTACTTTGAGCTTATAAATTTAAAAAATAAAATAAATTACTTTTAAAATTATTAAATGAATTACTAATTTTATAATCGTCCATTTTATAAGTGACATAGTTTAATTGAGGATGTTTAGGCACATTAGAATATAGTGCTTTACTCGAATAGGATGGACTTGTTAGAGAGGCTAGGTCCGTATAAACAACACTCTTTGGGCAACTTAATGACTTGTAACTTTGAGAATATGCTAATTTAGCTGGTTTGTAATTCATCCTTTTTTTTTTTTTATTTTTTTTTGTCTTTTATTTCCAATTAACAATGAAAATATATTATCACTCTTACAAAAATTCAAAGAGAGAATTTTTTTTTAGAAAAAAAAAGAATTTTCTATGCTCACTGGAGCTGAAAAGAAAAAAAAAATTTTTAAAAAAAATTTTTTTTTTTTTCATTGAAAAATTATGTAAATTGCGGATAGTCACAAAGAAATAGAATTCTTTTTTTTTTGTTGAAAAAAGTAAAATGGAAGGCAGCAAATTTTTTTCAATTAAACTTACTTTTTTTCTTTTTTAAATATATTTGGGTTATTGCTTGTAATTTTCAAAAAATTTAAAAAAATTTATTTTTGTTAATTTCGATCGAACGTAAAACAATAGTTGTATTTTTTGATTATACTAAACGATTTTAGAATATTATTATTATTATCATTAGAAAAATAAAATGTCATTTTAATTATATTATGCAATTTTTAATTTTTTTTTTATTGTACGATTTTTGTCTATTTTTTTTTAATAATTAATTAAATCATTCTATTTGAAGTCTAAATTAAAAAAAAAAAACCTTATGATTATTCGACCATTTTATAAATTTTGTAATTTATTCTAACTTTAGAAAAAATTTCCTTTTATTTTAAGGATATTTTTTTGTTTTGTTATAAATGTCTTTTTCGTAAATTGAACATAAAATATTCTTGTTTTTATTTTTTTTTTAATATATTTTTTTGAGATATCAAATATGGCGATAGAGAGAATACAGAGTGTATATATTAAATCTTAAAGAAAGTATAATTACAACAACAACAAAAAAATATATATATAAATATTTTATGAATATTTTAAATATATATTTTTTATGTTGTTGTTATTATTTTTCGTGAATAAAATTAAAGAAAAAAAAAAAAGATTTTATTTTATATTTTTTTAATAAAGTCAAATAAAATTTGTCTTCAAATCAAAATCAATTATAGAATATTTATTTTTCTATCAATTTATTCAAAATTAAACAAAAATTTACTTTCACAAAATTTTGAAATAAACAAATTCAGCGGCTAAGGCAATATTCTAGATTGTAGATGAATAAAAACTTTTATATACCGCGCTTGTAAGACATCTTCTAGAATATGTTGTAGGTATGTGGTGTTATTCGTTTAAAACTGACATTTCGATTCTTGAAAGGCTTCAAATTTTTTTTCAACCCAAATCCTTTCGATTAGCATTCGAATTTATTTTTGCAGACCAAAAAGCTTTTTATCGATTAGTTCCATTTTTTATAAAAATAAGGAACTAATTGCAAGAAATAAAATTAAAAATATTAAATAGTAATTTGCGAGGAACGAGCGGTGCCAGACGAGAATATTAAGCAAAGACACACATGAATAAAAAACAAATACTGAATAGTTATTAAAAAAATTCTCGGCGTAAATCGTCAATACCCTATACACATAGAAAATAAAAGCTAAGATAATGGAATCATCTTTTTGACCTTTTGTCTTAGACCGTCGTGTAGAAGCAAGATCAAATTTATTCAAAAATCTATAAAGATTCGAATTTTTGAGACAGTTTAACTAAAAGCTTTAATAAGTTATGTTCGTCTCTATTTAAGTATCGAAATTTTGAAAATGGTCAATTAAGTTACAAAGGGCTTAATGGTGGTTTTATAGGTGCTTTTAAAAGATTAAAGGATGGTGTGCATCACAGATTAATTACTAGTTTTTTATCGTCAAATGATGAGTTTAACTAAAGATTTAGTAAGATGCCGCAAATCATTAATATTAGTATCTTTAAATTTTATTCCTCAATTGATAAGAGATTCCGAAAATTTTCTGAATAAAAACTTAAATATATAATGATAATATTTAGCGAAGATGGTTTGGATTTTTTAGAAAACTATTTTATTTTGAAGTATTTTTGTAAAAAAACTTTATATTTAGCCATTTTTCATTCATTAAAAATTTAGTTTTTCTGAAGCTTTAGTAGTCTTTATTTTGGTTATTATGAATCAAATTGTTCAAAATTAAAATAAATTTTTATAAAGCATGGTTAACTCTATAATTCAAAATATTTTCGGAATATTTTTACAAGAAAAGACATGAATTATTAAGGCTCAAAAACAGCCAAATCTTAACTAAGGTTTATCACTTGGCGTACCTTATATGTTGTGTTTAGATTATTTATTCTATGTGATTTTGAGATTTTAATTTTGGATGCCATTCGTATGTTATCAAATTAAATAGACAAAAACCCGATTATTTCAGATAGTCCTAAATTAAAATTGGATGAAATTGATCAATTAAAATAAGTGTATTGAAAATTGCTATACAGTAAAGGATGCTTTCGTAGTTAGTGATACTCAAGCTTCTATTCCTAATTTAATTGCTAATGGAGTCACTGATGTTAATCAAAATCTAAATTCTAGTGATGGTAATCAATCCGTAAATATTACTTGTACTTGTAATATCATATAAATTTTCTTGAGCCATTTCTCAAGCATAATGCTAAATTTGTGCCAGATTATAATGATTATATTTCACAAAGTCAAAAGTACATTATGAACATTGCAATCAAACATTTAAACGATGAAATTAAAATTTTGGAAAAAGATCTAAAGTATTTTAAGAAAAATTTAATAAGATGTGTAGATTCAGTTGAAGATTTTGTAAATGATATAGAGACTAGAGAGTCAGATTTTTTAAAAAATGAGTTTTTTAAGGCAGATAAAAAATCTGAGAATGTTATAGTGAAGCCTTAGTTGTATTTCTATTTAATTCAATATAAATTACACTATTATTGACTTTTTTTTGAAATTTAGTTTTGGATTTTATCAAGATACTCTATTCATTTTGCCGTAATTATGAAAAGTAACTTAACCACTTGACTAAACCGTTTCTTACATATTAAACACTAAAAATTGAATAAAAACTAAAATTATACTGTTTTTTTTTTTCGAAAGGATTGGCGTTGTCAAAAAAATTATTTAAAAGAATTGGAAAAAAATTAAACGAGGAATACATATTGCCAATAATAATTAAGTTATGAAATTGTGAATTTTGGTACAATGAAATAAATATGCAACTAAGTGCAACTTCATAAGTTGCAGCTTATAAGAGAGTCTGCAAAATCTCTGCAATATGCAAAATTAAAAAGTTTTGATTGAACATATATTTATCCGGTTTATTTGTTTGGCTTAAATTTTCTTTATAATGAAATAAAACAATTACCTTTGAATTTGAAAAGCGTTATTTTGGATTTTTTGATTCTTAAATCCATCTGCTATCTAGAAAATTAAAATATTGATTTTAAAAAATAATTTTTTTTTTATTTTATTTAATTCGCAGAATGAAGAGATTTTGCAGACTCTCTTATAAGCTGCAAATTAGGAAGTTGCACTTAGTTGCATATTTATTTCATTGCAGAGATAGTTTTTAAATAATTTTTTAAAGCTTGATTATTTTTGTACTGTTTTTTTGTATCAAAATTCACAATGCCTTATTGAAAAATTAAGAGAAATCAATTCAATATTCGCTTAGTAATTTTTTATCTAACTTTGAGCATCAATAAAGTGAATTTTTCATGTGACATCATGTTTTTACAAGTTGCAATTCTTAATTCTAAATAAAGAACTTTTATACCTAAATTTTGATATAAAAATTATATTTTTTTGATTAATAACCGTCTGGCTTTTTAATTTTTTTTTATTTTGTTAAAAGAGAAAAAGTCTGAAATTTTTTTTATGGAAAAATTGCCTTTACGCGATTAACTATTCAAAATTTTCGGTGAGCTTCCATTCGAATGAGTCAACTTCACATAAATTTTGTGTTTTAAAAAAGTTTTTTACTAAAAAACAGGGTGTTGATTTTCATTTTTCAATCAATAACTAGAAGAAAAAAATTCCAAAAATTTAATCTATTTTTAGCTTTTGAGAAAAAAAAAATGAAAAACTTTCCTTTTATAACTCTAAAACTATTTAAAATAAAAGAAAAAACTTTGAAAAATAACATTTAATTACAAAATGAATATTTTAATCTTGCTGTTTTGTTTGAGTCTATTTGTAGACTCATGTGAATTTGCGCCAACCAATAACTACAATCAAATAAAGCAACCTCAAGCCTTTAAAGTCAGCTCAAATGACAGATATTTTTCGGTTAATTCAGCTATTAGTTTAACTACAAGAGTCAATTTCTACATTCGTCGTACGATCGATCCCAAAAGAAGTGCATTTAATCCATACACAACATCAACATTTTTAACACGAAGAATAACTATGCCAACTTACGGATCACCTTCTCCGATTTCAACATTTACTCCACCGCCACCACCGGGCCCTCAGCCACCTCCTGGACCATCTCCTTATCCACCAGCGCCGCCTGGACCTCATCCACCGCCACCACCGGGTCCTCAGCCACCTCCTGGGCCATCTCCATATCCACCAGCGCCACCTGGGCCTTCTCCATATCCACCGCCGCCTCCTGGCCCTCTTCCACCACCACCACCCGGACCATCTCCAAATCCACAATTCGGACCAACTTTTAGATTTTAATTTAAATTCAAGATTAATTTCAAAAAAAAATATTTTAATGAAAAATTTTATTTTTAATTTATAAGTGTTCGCCTTTATTTTTTTTTACAATTAATTTTAAATTTTCATTAAAAAAAAATATAGACTGTCACTAAAATCCGGACAAGGAATTTTACTTATTTTAAATCCGTAAACGGGCCCAAAGAATTGGACACTAAAATCCGGACAAAGACAAATTGAAAAAATTTTTATCATTAAATTATAAAAAACGGAGTTTATTTAAAACGAAGGAAACAAAAACAAAAAAATTTGAATTTTCAAACTCTTTTTGGACTTAATATTTTTGATTTACCGTCTAAAATGCTCAAAAAATACCCAGTACACTCCTGTAAAACTGTGCCTAAGCAACTACTACATTATTTCTAAACTAATTGCACACACTAATTTTTAAAATTGTTTTTAATTTATTACATTAAAAACAATTTTAAAATTCCGTTGTCCGTCATTTACTCTTTGATAAAAAAATCAGTCCTTGTCCGGATTTTGGGGATAACCAAAAATAAAGTTTTAACTCGAATTGAATACTTTTTTTGAAAAGTTCGATCTCAATTCTGACCAGTTACAACTTCTCAACAAAACTTTCATACTAAAAAGATTTTTTATAGAAAAAAAATTGTTTTTTTTGACGAAATACTTTAGTCTTTAATAATTTCGTTTTGTTGTAAAACAATTTATTAAAATCAACATAAAATTTGTGAAGTAATTATTGATAAATGATAAAAAATAAACAAAAATCAACAAACATTTATATTACATTCAAAAAAAAAATATTTTTTTTTTCAATTCTTTAATTAAATGTTTGTTCGACGCCTTTAAGTGCCCAATTATGATGAGTAATAGTAAGACTTTCATTTTCAGCTTTAAAAGCCTTACTAATATCATCAGGCATTGACAAAGCTGCACCGGACATTTGATCCTGCATAGCCTTAGTTTGATCGGCAGCATTATTCTCACCCAATACCAAATTATACATGCTTCTCAAACCGAATAAATTAATAATATACCATGATGCCGAGCTCACCCACGATGCATCCAACGAAACTAAATTAACATCTTTTTGTAACATTGGTTTAAAACGAAATGTCAATGGAAATGGAACCTTAGCTTTTAATTTAATAAAAATTTTTATAAAAAAAAAAAATTTTTTTTTTAAATTATTTTCTTATTTACTGCATAAAAATCCGGCATAGGCCCAATTAATCCATCCACCAATAACAACCATTGGTATCATGTTCAAAAAATTTCCCTTTAACATCTCAGTCATTGCGCCCGGATCACTCATTGGATTTTTGACCGTGTTTTGACGTTTTTGTTTAACGAAAAAACCCGTTTCTTCATTAGTAAAATAATTTTTACGCATCATAAATGACTTAAGACAAGAAAAAAAAAATTATTTAAAAATTAAATAATTCTTTAAGTTTTTTTTTTTACCTCTTTAGGAATATATTTGCCATTTTCGCGGACTAGACGACTACGAAGTAAAGCTTGACTATCAGTTAATTGTTGTTTTTCAACAATTTTGTCATTAGACATAAAAATAAATAGGTAATGTTTAATTATGCCGACTAGAAATGTAATTGCCATTAGTGGCAAGAACACCCAAAAGCGAATTTTTGAATCCAGTAATAATTCGGCCATTTTAACAAAGAAAAAATTTTCAGTTTTTTCCTTTTTGTTTTTAATTTATTTGAAATGCTTTTTTGTTTTTCAAATGATTAAAAATTATTTCAAATATATGAATTTTTTTATTTTACATAAATAAAAAGACGTGTGTAATTGAACGCTATTATGATGTTCATATTTTGTCTTTTACTTTTTATCAAATTTTTATTTCCTTAAGTTCTGGATAAAAGAAGATTTATTTCACTCGACAAATTGAAAAATTTTTATACCACCTATAGTTTACCCACCTATAGTGAAAGCTACAAAGGTTAGATAAAACCCAGTCAGTCAATATTTGTTGAAATACCGATGCGATAGAAAAATTTGCATCGGAATTGTGCAATTTTGATTAGAAAAAATATTTTTCAAAATTTTTTTTTTCTAAGTTAAAAAGGACACAATGAAATTTATTGTGGGAATTTTTTGAATGTAAAAAAAAATTTTTTCGGCTAATTAAAGACAACAATCAAAAAAAATTGAACCGTTTTTTCGTTTATACAGGCCAGAAAAAAATTTTTTTTAAATAAAAAAATTCACACATAAATTTCATTGTGTCCTTTTTAACTTAGTGTTGTGGTTCTATGTCGTTTGTGACAAAGACACACGGTTAGTTTATAATTTAATGTAATTTTATTGGTTTAGGTTCCAATTTGGTTCTCGGATTAAATGGGATTTAATCCAAAACGGTTCGGTTGAGGGTTCAGGAACGGTTGAATTAAAGAAAAAATATTAAATCGATTTTTAATATTTTTATTCGAAAAAACTAAGATGAATAATAATAATAGAGAGAAAAAAGAAAAAACAACAACACAAAAATTTTTGTGTTGTTGTTTTTTCTTAAGAAAGGGTTTTATTATTTAATTTAAACATTCTTCACTAGTTCTTAACACAAGTTAAGTACTAGTGCAATTTCTGCATATTCGCAAACCAACAAATAAATTATTCAAAGCTAAATTATTCATCGGTTCAAGTCATGCGTAAAAGTTTGTAAGGCGCTTTTATGTGAAAAAAAATTCTCTTATAAGATGAAAAAGATTTTCATAAAAGAGACTGAACCTAATTAAATAATTCACGTTACATTTCAAACGAAATGTAACGTGAATATTGCTATTTTTTTATTTTCTATTGCTTTTTAATGACGTGTATTTTTCAGATAAATTCCAAAGGCTTGATAACAAATTTCCAAATTCAGTACATTCTGGTACAATTTACACAATAAATTTATTCCATTCAGAAAAAAAGTTATAGCTGTTTAAATTTTTGTAATATAAATTTTTGTAACAGAAATACACGTAGCCCTAAATCAAAATTTATAATAAGAAAGATTTAGATGCAAAATAGTACATAATAGTTGTAATCTGGACGAAGAATATTCAAATGAGAATAGAGAAAACAGTAAAACAACTTGAAGAATTAAAAAGAATTAAAAGAACCGATAAAAACCAGCAAAAAAAATTGAATCGAATGATAAGCCAAGTAAAGAGATAAACCATTATGAAACAAAATCTTGAAAGATTGAGACAATCGAATCAATGAAAAATGAATTATTTGAATTTATTTCCAAAAGATAGGAATAGCAAAATTCTAGAGTCGTTGTTCAATCTTAACTTTAAAAATATCAAGAATATTCTGAATTATCAAAATTCAAAAATAAAGATATTAGAGCAAAATGTTATGAACCAAAATTTATCAAAAAAATTTTACCATTCTCAAAAATTAATTGGCATGTTAAAGTTTTTTGATTTTTTGTTTTTTTTTTGACCGAAAAAATCACTCTGCAAAGCTTTTAAAGCTACTTTGGGCGATAAAAAAAATTATTGCCTACTGCAACATAATTTGCTGCACCTATTGGCCAAGTCTGCAAAAATTTGCGCAATTTTAATTGCGTATTTAATTTAGGCTTTTTTTAATGCTGTCCAAATTTGCAGAGCAAAAATTTTAATTGCACAATTGCAAAAATCTATTTATTAATATGCGCAGTTTCTAAAAAAGCCTA
The DNA here is from genome assembly GCA_002922825.1 of Brachionus calyciflorus. NCBI lineage: Eukaryota > Metazoa > Rotifera > Eurotatoria > Ploima > Brachionidae > Brachionus > Brachionus calyciflorus. The sequence continues at coordinate 124,600 of NTPY01000375.1, read as the reverse complement.
TAATTTTAATATGCAATTCAAATTGCACAAATTGGTCAATAGGTGCAGCAAATTATGTTGCAGTAGGCAATAATTTTTTTTATCGCCCTAAGTAGCTTTAAAAGCTTTGCAGAGTGGTTTTTTCGGTCAAAAAAAAAAACAAAAAATCAAAAAATTTTTACATGCCGAATTAATTAATGGGTAAAGATAAAGAATATACGAAGCTGAAAAAGAAGATCAAGTGTTGAAAAAGCCAGAATTGAGTGATAAATGGTATTATACTAGACGAAAAAAAAAACGAAATAGCCAACCAAAATTTTAGACTCAAAGGAAATATTACTTAAATCAAATTTTGGTAAGTTTTCAAAAAAAAGAGGCATTTTTGAGAATTTAATCGCTATTTTTAGCTCTTTTGTAATATTAAAAAATTTTTTTTTAGAAATTTTTTTTGACTGTTTAATGCCTCTTTTTTTTTGAAAACTTGCCTTTTAATATTTAACTCTAAAAATGATATTTATTTATTTTATTTATTTCAACCTCATTTACAATGGTTCTAATATAAATTTAGCGTCAACCGTCAAGAGTAACTTTTATAAGAACCAGTGTATTTTATTCCTCTATTTTATTTCTCTGATTAATTTTACAAAAAAAAATTTAGATAAATGTTAAACTTCCTTAAAATGGTCTAACTATAAAGATTTTTTCTTATTTCAGGGCTTTTTATTAGAAGCATGAAAATCCATTCTTGTGAAAAAAGAGATAAAAATTAATCTCATTTTTCATTCATTCAATTTTTATTAAATGAAAAAATAAATATTCTTTAAAATTAAATACAAAACAAATTTTAAAAAAAGACTTCATACGAACAAACAAACAAACGCCAAATTTCACGAATTTCTTAATTTTTAATAATATTAGATTACAAATTTTATACAAAAAAAAAATAATTTTTTTTCTAAAATTCTTTTAAATTCCATGTCGTTTACTTCTTGCTCGTCTATTCTGGAACCATATCTTAAAAAAAAAATTAAATAAAAAAAATTTTTTTTTTTAAATTTTCACAAAAAAAAAAATTTACATTTATTTTCTCTTTACTAATTGATAAGGACTTGCACAAGTGTTCTATTGTAATCACATCAGGATACGCATTGCGCCAATACGCCGATTCCAACACATCAATTTGCTCTTTCGTATACTTTGTTCTCGATTTTTTCGGTTGGATTTTTTCGACTAATTTAAATGACTCTTTATCATTTTTAACAACTTGTGACATACACCCTTGATTTGGATAGTTATAAACTTGTGGTCGTACACACTGTGACGTACTCAATTTAAAACCATCCATCCAATCAAAGTCTTTTTTATATCTAATGTCTCTATTCATCGCAAAATCAGTACCCACTGAGACATCTTGTTTAACATGTGTATTACTCCAAGTAATAAAACTCGTTTGACTAATCAACTGATCATTACTTGGATTGGTTAGAATTGAAAAATTTTCATAACTTTCCGAAAGTATGGGTGGTCGTTGATTAAATAGAAAATAACTAGC